>CABFPE010000017.1:1573895-1584819 GCA_900660155.1 Hofstenia miamia | reverse complement strand
GAATTCGCTACCTAAAGAAATTAAAAGCATTGAAACCTTTTAAAAAGCGTTTAAAAATCTTCCTTAAGCAAAAATATATTTTAGGTACATCATGGTTTGGATTTAAATTTTACAACAATGACTATACGATAACTCGTCATTAAAATAGCAATATAAAGTAATTCATCCATAGCCTGTAAGAATTGTTACTTTTTGTAATGTATGTTGATTTGTAGATTAGTTACTTTTTGTAATTTTTGACGCTATTCAGATAAATTATCAGTTATTGAATTGTAAACATTTATCTGAATATAGAATCTCTTATCTTATCTTAAAGATAAAAAATTTGTCATTTAAACTTTTTAAGTACTCATATTTTAACCAGGTTTCCGTTACGCCAATGATTGTACTATAATCAAAATTAGATCGTAAAATTTATCAAATTTATTCATAATACTCTGGAAATATGTATTTACTAATTTTAATTTATTTTGCTTAGTTACAATTTTTTCATTGACTTTGTTGCAGGATATATTTTCGTATGCAATTTTATTACAATTCATGATTGGTCTTCAAAATAGTTAACTGCATTTGATTTTTATAAATATGATACTTTTGCTAAATGCGTTATGGTTATATATGATTTCTTATAAATCTCAACTCTACAAGTCTTATAATTGTGATTATCCATGCAGTACATACAGTTAGATGTTTTCATTGAACATATCTCGTAGAATGACCAAATACGCAAAAACTACCACATTTTCTGCCCTAATAATGATCAAAAGTCAGACAATTCCAAAATCAAGTTTAATTTTTGCTGAAACCTTTATAATTATTTCTTTGTACTTGCCATAATTGTAAACATTACTGTATATTAGTTCACAACGCTCCATTTCAAAATCCTTGAGAATATTTTCATTTTGTCCACAAATAATTTAGACTTAAATTCCTTAAAGTTAGTTACGTCTTCATATAAAGGTATATTAGTAATTTTGATTTTTGGCATAAGTTTGATCGATTTTTTTTCGCTTATGTTCTTCAATTTACCAAGTGCTTTCTGTTGTATTTGAATATTCATCATTTTTACAGTTAGTAATATAATTTTTGCCATTTAATTTCAATTGTTCCACACATGGTCCTTTTTTTCCCAAATTTGGAATTGAGTTTTAAACATTATGAAAATTTTTTTGCATTATTTTTCATTTAAAATACCATCATTCTATAGCAATTAGTTCTAATATGGAGTTTTGATGGATGAAAGTTTTTTTGATCTAATTTGAAAAATATATGTAGTGAACTTAAGATAAGATAAGATATTCTTTATTCAGATAAACATTGACAATTAAAAACTGATAATTTATCTGAATAGCGTCAAGAATATACAAACATACATACAAATACATACAAAAGCAAAGTATACTATNTTACCACCTTGTGCAATTATTCAATTCTTCCATGCTTTTATCATGAGCCACCTTAATTATGCAAACATCTTATTTACTGATCTAAGTGATGTGCTTTATAGAAAACTTGACATTCAATTAAAATGGGCACTGAATATCTCAGCAAAAAATTCATCGAAAACTAAACATTACATTTCTAGGTCAATTCTCTTTCCAAAACAACTCGTCATTTTAAATACCTTGCTAACATTTTTCAAACTAGTAAAAAATCTACCGCCTTATAATTCATTTAAATTCCCGGGATTTGAGAAAAAACAGAATTCAATTTACGTCTTCATATAAAGGTATATTAGTAATTTTGATTTTTGGCATAAGTTTGATCGATTTTTTTTCGCTTATGTTCTTCAATTTACCAAGTGCTTTCTGTTGTATTTGAATATTCATCATTTTTACAGTTAGTAATATAATTTTTGCCATTTAATTTCAATTGTTCCACACATGGTCCTTTTTTTCCCAAATTTGGAATTGAGTTTTAAACATTATGAAAATTTTTTTGCATTATTTTTCATTTAAAATACCATCATTCTATAGCAATTAGTTCTAATATGGAGTTTTGATGGATGAAAGTTTTTTTGATCTAATTTGAAAAATATATGTAGTGAACTTAAGATAAGATAAGATATTCTTTATTCAGATAAACATTGACAATTAAAAACTGATAATTTATCTGAATAGCGTCAAGAATATACAAACATACATACAAATACATACAAAAGCAAAGTATACTATACAATAAATCTAACAGGCTAGGGAGAAATTACTAGGAGATTTCAAGTACGGGTTGTTGAGTAATCATTGTTGTAGAATTTGTATCCTAGCCATGATTGTCCTGAGATATACTTTTGCTTAAGATAAATTTTAATTTGTTTCTTAAAAGTCTTAGTTTTTCAATAATCTTTATCTCTTTAGGTAATGAATTCCTTGATCTGATAGCGGTATTAATAAATGATTCTTTCAAGATTTTTTTCTGTACTTAATGCAGGAAAAATGTTTTGATCTGGAGTTTTGTTTATGAATAAAACCAGGCATTGAAATCGTATTATAAGGTGGTAAGTTCTTGATGAGTTTAAAAATGTCAACATAGTATTCAAAATGACAAGCTGTCTTGGAAAAAGGATTGATTTGGAAATGTAGTCCTTAGTTCTGGCGGAATTTTTCTTTGAGACATTAAGTGCCCATTTTAATTGCACATCAAGTTTCTTAAAAAAAGCATCTTTTATATCAGTGAATAATATATTTGCATAATTTAGATGACTCATTATAAATGCATGAAAAAATTGAATTATTGCACAAGCTGGTAATTGCATTACTATCATTGACATGTTTCTTATACCAATGGCTAATTTTCGAACTATTGCATTAATGTGAGATTCAAAATTTAGCTTAGAATCAAAAATTACTCCTAGGTACTTGAAATTATCTACAGTCGGGATGCTAGTATTATTGACATTAAGGGTTAAGGCTGAAACATCGTATTTTTAGTGGGCTGCAAAATACAAAATTCAGTTTTATCTTCATTTATAAGCAACCTGTGCATCCTGAAATACGTACATAATTTGTTACAATTTAATGCTATCGATTCAATTGCCATGTGCATGGATTTATTATCGCTGAACATGCATGTATCATCGGCGTATTGAATTAAATTACAATCAGTTGTCATATGCATATCGTTTACGTATATACTAAAAGAAGGGGACCAAGAATTCTTCCTTGAGGAACACCATTATTAACAATATATTAATCTGAAAAAACATCGCTAATCTTTACTCTCTGATATCTATGCTTCAAATAACTAGTTAACAAATTTCTGCTATTATAAGAAAATCCCATATGTGATAATTTTTCTATAAGTATGCTATGATTAATAGAATCAAAAGCTTTAGAAAGGTCTAAGCAAGCAATAGCAACGAATTTATTTGCATCAAGTGAAGATCTCCAATTCTCTGTAGCTTTTAAAAGTGCATCAGAAGTTGAAAAATTTTTTCGAAATCCAAATTGAGTATTTGACAAAAGATTATATTTATTTAGGTGTTCTGTTATTTGAACGAATATATCTCGAATATTTTGCTTATTGGAGATGTTATCGAAATTGGCCTATAATTTTGCGCAAGTACAGGATCGTTTTTCTTAAAAATAGGAGTAACATGAGCAGTTTTTAAGTAATCCGGAAAGTATTTCGTATGCATTCGTTAAATATATAATTTAAGGGACTAGCAATCGTATGTGCAGTGACTTTAAGTGCCCATGAAGGAATGTTGGAAGGCCCACCTGATTTGTTGGACTTAAGTTTAAGAATTGCTTTTAATTCGGGTTGAAAAAATTTAGACGAATTATTGTCATACTTAACAGTTAGAAATTTCATAGGTATCTGTGATGATTTTCCCAGTTTCATTTTTGATAGAATTAATACAATTTGATTTAGATTTCTTACTATTACAGATATCATGAATAAGTTTCCACTTTGACTTTTGATTTGGCAAACAAGCGTATTCATTGAACGCCTTGCGATTTGCAATATTGGATAAATTTCTAGCTTTTTATTTAGTTTTTGTAGATAGTCTAATGAAAAAAGATTGTTAACTTCTGATATTTTTTGCTGCTTTTTTCACAGTGATAGCTAAACTCCAATTCAACAGTCTTTCTAACTTATTTATTGATCGCTTAGGTAAGTTTGTCGACAGACATTATGAATATAGTGAGGCAGAATATATGATTTCAATATGATTATTTTCCATTTAAGCTAGTTAAATGAGGAAAGATTTTATAAGTTTTGTTGAAAAATGTTTGCATATTCAACAAATATTGCTAAAAACGCAGACCGATTATAGAAATGAAAATTTGATGACTTATTACACAGCCAGATAAATAATTAGAAAGATATCAAATTTCATGATCTTCACCGAATGCAATTGCTCAAATATTTTCAAATTCTTATTTTAATTTCAGTATAATACATATTATTGGATAAAAGAAAATCTAAATTATGAAGGCTTATTTCATTGATGCACATGCCATCCAAAGACCAGAAAACGTTCTTTGGATATCCTAATGTCAGATACCTCAAAATCAAGCAGACTAATACTATTTATTGTGGAAAATTGAAGGATAAGAATTTACTGATAACATTTTATAAAAACCTATCGATGAATGTAAAGTAAAAAAACGTAATTGATTTTTATTTTTAAAATCATATAATAAAGGACGAAAGATATAAAACAGACAGCTTGGTAGTAGTCCTTGAATCTATATATATATATAAATATCTACAAAATACACTATTCAAATTGATTTTCAAGTGGTACACAATGTACCCTACAACTAAAAATAAGACGACCACTTAAAAATCTTAAATAGTCATTCAAATCACACAGCACCAAGAACGACTTAAAAGTCACAAATACAAGTAGCACCGTTGAATTGCGAATGGATATAACACAAAGGTCATATAAATACTGAATTAAAAAATACAAAATAGAAATTAACATTCGCAAAATTTGGCAGTTTGGAAATTTAAAATTTTTTATTAAGAGGAATTCGAGTGAATCAAACAGCCAAAACAAATAGATTAAATTCTACACATCTGAAATTTCTTGTGACAAATCTTACTAGCTACTGCACAATTCCCATTATACGAACGCGGCATTAGAAATTTGAACATGATAATATATTTAAGATAAGCACTGTTGTCGAAAATATAGCAGCAACTTTCTATGCTCAATACTGTGTGAGGAGTGCTAGAGATAGTTCACGCAGGAATACCAAGCTGACAGATATATAGAGAGATATGAGGGTTAACAAGAATAGTGAAAATAATGTTGGAACTTAAGGTGTACTGACTAATTATCATTGTCAAACCAATCCACCTCACTACCCCGATTTCCTCCATATCCACCAACCGGTGTGTACTGAGCATGGGGAGCATTGCTTCCTCGATAATATTCGCCGCCTCCCATATTTGAGTTGCGGTTATTTTGTTGTCGATAATCGCGCGCGCCGAATCTAGGAACACTAAGATACCAATAAAAACAAAAAATAGTACCTTCCCCCTGTTTTCCGCGGTTGATGCTTGTACTGATTTTGACGGTGTTTTTCAAAAGCCATTCGTTCCAACCATGGAGGGCACTCTTGCTTAGATTCAATCAGTAAATCTACTAAGTCTCTTGCTATGTTGACATTTTTATCGTTGAAAAAAGATGTTGCCAATCCTAAAAAATTGTTCAAGATAGATTATAGAATCCCAGCGCTAAAAATACTCAAACAATGTGTGCGTGGGAACAACTCTCCGATAACTGGCTACAAGATTTGTTAAAAACAGCGCTAAAAATATTGGTCTTATGCCATACACTACTATGAAGTTAAAATATGCATTTTTTACAACCTTCAATTTTTTTCTTCAAAAAATTAAACGCTAATTAATAACAAATTATTATAAATATATAAATACTCATTTGCAAAAGTTTAAGACCAACCGTTTTTATATTTTTCCTTACCTCTTGTACAGAAGTTCATTATAACATGAGAAAACACTGGTAAATGTCCCAAGCAATGCTTGAGAAGTTCAAATTAAGCATGCGCATTTATAGGAAAAGGAAGTAAGCGAATAACAACTATCAAAATATTAAATTTCATTATATTTTTATAGTATTAAATGCCAATATTTTTTTGATAGTTTGGATATTCGACACTGAACACCTTACAATTACACTTCTGTTACCCTCATTCAGTTGTAGAGCTTTTTAGTCAGATAAAGAAGCTAATCATCATCGATAGAACAAAATTTTGGTATGAGTATTGCTTCAAAGTAAGCCACGAGTGTATAATTAAATTTAACAAAGGGATAATTCCAATTGTATTTTTCAAACTATTGAAAATTTTTATAATTTAAAGAATACCTTACCACGAGAATTTTCTGGCTGCGCTACTGTTTAAATCATATCGATTGTTCTGCATGACATTAAAACCGCCCAGAACGTTAGTTGTTGAACCGATATATTAAAGAACATTCAATTTGCCATTACTGGTGTCCGGTATTGATTTGTACATGGCACACATTTGACCACAAAAAAGTGCTTAGATTTATTCAAATAGCCTGTATGATCTATTTTTTAGGTTGAAATATAATGAACATGTAAAATATTCGTACTATATTTTAAACAATTTAACAATTGAATTCGAGCAAGGTCGTAAAATATTAGTGTTTCCTTGTACACGAGTATAAAAAGTTATCGCTAATTTGCTGTACAACTTTTACTTCTCATGTATATTTGGCGAGACTTTTTAATCAAATTAGAGTTTCTGCAATAAAAGAAATTATTTTTAATGTATGGATTGCAAAACTTCCAGATTGTGTCTAAAAGCATTCTTCTGCACAATTACCGTTGCAAAAGTTAATTCTTTCACTCAATTCATTAAACTCATGAGCAGTGCAAGGTGAATGCCAAACTGAGTATGGGAAAAATAAATTACTTTATAGCAGTCAACCGATGTGAAATATTAACCACACTGCTTATGCAAAAGTTCATTAAATTTAACAATATTCCAAAAAATCAGTAACAAACCCAATTTGCAATTGGCGACAAAACAATATGCTCTGAAAAAAGTAGCAACAATATAATCAATCATTTGAAGTAGTAATCCGAAATTAAGTGGGCCATCGAATATACAAATAAAATAATAAATTTGCAATGAAGTGAAATGTGTAACAACAAATACCAATGCTTTCCAAATGTGTTTAACTCTTTCACTGCGAAATTCGACTTCAGTCCACATCTCTCCTGTTTTTTTCTAATAAAATGTCCAAAATCTGGTGTAATTCCATGTAATTCAGTATAATAAAGTGTTTTTTTTAAGAAAAAATTGATTTTCCTTTTTTTTGTGTCAAAATGACATTTTTTGAGAATTTCTGAAAATTCATGAAACGCAGTGAACGGGTTAATATTAATATTGAGCACAATGACAAAAAACATGTAAAAGTTGGATATGGAACAGGGTATATTGCTTGACGTTATCAGAAGATAAAAATTTTGTTTTTTCACAAAGAGTAATGTGAATTTTAATTTCAAAAGAAAAGAAATTATTCTCTGGAAAAAACGCAATATGCAAGCATAGTCTATACATACAAAACTGCAAAAATTATCATACTACAACAAACATATCAACCACATTTTAGACAAGCAGAAGCGTTCTTGGATAACTATGAACCAAAGAGAATATTTAAAAACATTTTCCTCAAAATGTAAAATGAACCTATACTTGGTATGCATGCAGAATCTGGCGTTGTAAAACACCTTAAAAATGCGTATTCAACCAAGAGAAACAATACTATTACGTTACGATACATGTGAATTCGTATATTTTTCTATACATGAAAATATAGCAGCATCAAATATCGAGCAAAATGTAAATAATTTAACTAACGACGATAACGTTAAGGTAAATTTACCTGTGTTTCCAACTCTTCCAGTTCGACCTATACGATGGATGTATTCATCGAAATCAGATGGCAAATCAAAATTGATCACATGTTTAACATTAGATATGTCCAGCCCACGAGCTGCAACCTAAACAAAACTCTTAAAAATGTGTATATGATTGCGTTACAAAATTAATAGATACATTAACATAGTAAACGCATTAAACAATTGAATACAGAAGTTCTTATTACCGCAGTTGCGACTAGTATGGGTGTTTGACCTTTTCGGAAGGACTCCAAAGCACTTTCTCTTTCTTTTTGAGAGCGATCACCATGAATAGAAGCTACAGGATGTTGCATATTGTATAGAAAATGTTCTAAAGCATCAGCACCTCGTTTCGTTTCAACAAAGATAAGCGTTAAACTGGAAGCATCTAAACCACATTAGTTTAGAAATTAGCAAAATGCTAATCACTAGGACAATCAAGCTCAAAACTACATCTCAATTCGTAAAAGTAAAATAGACGAAATTGGTAAATCAATGTTTAAATTCAAAAAGCGATATGAAAGCGTGAAGGATTACCAATTACTTAACGCATTATATCATTTTAAAGGAACTTGACAAGAACAATTTCCCTCGAAAATGCTATATTTCCTAAAAACCGTTGTTCCAGAGTCCATCAATCGTAGGAGGACGAATATGTTGTTCCAAAATATCATGTGATTATACAGATCAAAGAATGGACTTTTCCACTTCTTAAAGTTTGACAAACTATAAAATAGCATTGATCATACATGTATACTACTTTAGGAAGTGAAGCAATTATTGAAAATATTAAACCACGTAATGTATAACGCTTGAATAAATTTTGAAGAATTTTTTTATCGTCGTAACTCAATCAACTTCAATTATTTGAAAAACAAACTTCAAAAAGTTTCATGTTTCGATACCATTAACGCTAAATTTACCGATAAAGCTGGCAAGCCTTGAACTATGATTTTCAAACATAATTGAGGCAATGGGAAACCCGATTAGTGAAAAAAATTACAGCTACAAATTGTAAAAAAATCAGAACAAAACAAAGTGATCTTACACTAGAGGAAAACTGATTCAAATATTAGTCATTGAATGAAGTACCCGAAAAAGTAAATTTTGGATAACGTTAAACAGCATTGCGATAAAGCAATGAAAACGACTTTGCTGGAATACTTCGAAAATTAATAGATATCTTTTTGCAACTGATTTTTAAAGGATGGGTTGTTCGGGTTACATAGTTCATTTGGATTTTTTGCAAGAACATGAGTTAGACTCTTCCTGATAACAAATCCAACAATATTATATTGGAATTTGTTTAACACATTTCATAAATATTAGTACTAAAAATTATAAATACGCTGTTACTTCACGAAACCAAATTTTATTCCTACCAGAAACGCCTAGCAAATCTAGCAGTAATGATCTTTTGTCGCACTCGTCACACCAAATAACTTTTTGTGTAATGTTCGAACTAGTGCTGCCAACACGACCGACAGCTAGAAATATATAATCGTCCAAAAAATCTTTGGCCAAAACCTAAATTGACCGATTATAGAAACCATTTTCTAGGCCAAAATATTTTCACTCAAACCTCTATTACTTTCAAAATACATCAAAGTTTATATAAAAAGTACCTGAATTTCTTTAGGAAATGTCGCACTGAACATCATTGTACGGCGATGCTTTTTGGAAGGCATATTATTGCGCTCAACAATACAACGGATTTGAGGTTCAAATCCCATGTCAAGCATACGATCAGCTTCATCCAAGACCAAGAATCTAAAGCGATTTTAAATACAATATTAAATCTAGGAGCAACAATTTTGCCAAATGATAAAATTCTATTTTAATCAGCTTGCCTATACATAGATTGTCCATATCAATATTTTATTTAAGTGGACAATACACAAAATGTTTAAGGAAATAATTGTTAATATAAATTTTAACAGATAGTAAGGTGTAGTGACCAACCTGCAGTAGTCGAGCGCAACTCTACCACGATCCAACATATCGACTAGACGACCAGTGGTAGCGACGAGAAGATGACAGCCGTAGTCCAAGTCTCGTATTTGTGCTCCTATATCAGCACCACCGTAAACAACACAAGGACGTAACTTTGAACGAAAAGAAAACTTCCGAGCTTCATCGTAAATCTGCAGAGCTAACTCACGCGTGGGAGCGAGTACTAGTGCAAGAGGATACTGACGACGTCTTCCATATCCATAGCTTGGTTGCTAAATTTATTAAAATATTCATATTCCCATAAAAGTTCAAACATCAAATATTAAACGAAATCGTTTAATGGAATTAACTACGTATTTGCTAGAGTACCTACAGCCGGAACAAACAATTTGGCGTCCATAAGAAACATACGTTTATGATGCTGTTTATAAAAGAGAAACCACAAATCAATTGTGATAGTTCAATCTAGATAAATTAGAACATTATAACTGATCTTGTTTTACATATTCAAATAATCATAGTACATTGAAATAGTGGAATTTATGAAGCCACTGAAAATTTTTTTAAAAGGTATCAAGTACAGCGAAATGGGGCCTATAAATTTTTACGTTGTCTAAAATGGGTCGTGCATAATTGTACAGATTATTTTGAAATGTTTGATTCAAATGAAATACAGGGTAACTTAACAAATTAAATACTACTTATTACATTGAATTGACAATGAGATAATATGAAAGCATTCTTTTGGGCTCATGGGATTTTTTCAAAAATTAGAAGAAATTATTTCTAGCGTTGGTTATTTCGTATTCCATTTATTGTTGTAAAAGAAGAAAAATGTTCAATGTTGATGGCGGCAAATGTTCATTACTATATTACATTATAATTTAACGTGATGGCTGTCAATGACTCGAATTTTTTTTATTTTCCAAGTGATGCAGTTTCCATGAAAAATCCAGTTTCTTTTTCTATGAAATTAAGCATATACGTTCAGAATTGGTAAAAAAACTGGTTTCTATTTTATATATATTGATCATAGTATGTATAATATATATATATATATATATA
>CABFPE010000017.1:1531282-1550061 GCA_900660155.1 Hofstenia miamia | reverse complement strand
AACATAGATGATAAATCAGCAATGGGAATGCGAAAGGCACTTTTTGAAGGAGGGTTGTAAACGCAGAGCAGAGAAACAATGTGGCAATGAGAACACCACCATGGCGACCACTGGATCGATCCATACGAGAAAGAACTTTAAGAGTAGAGTTGGGAAAAACAACACTATCAGCAATGGCAGGATCAAGCCAAGTTTCAGTGATGAAAATGAAGTCAACAGGAGACTGCAAGAAGAAATTGTAAAAGCTGAGACGACGGTTCAAAGATACAAGACTTATTATTATTCAACTTCAAATATAACTACTAAATTATTGAACACTTGTGCTTCCACTAATACTAGTTGTTCTGACACGCATTTCTGTATTTCTAAACCGCTTACCAAATCGATGGGCCAGTGCATTTTTTGATGCATGAATTTGCGGGTGTATAAATCAAGGGCAACGCAAAGTGACCACTGACTGCAGAAATGCCGTTGGGGCCAATTCGTTAGAAATGAAATTCTGGCTGTAGTTTTATGTTGTGGTCTTGTGGTATTTATCTTAAAAACAGACTTTTGCAAGTTATTCAACCAACTAACGTTTACACATATTAATCTGTCCTTCAATGTTCGATTCATTTGTTCCAAAAAGGAATTCCCTTGAGGTCTATAGGCCTTTGTTCTGCTCTTCTCTGTCCCAATTGTATTCAGAATAATTTTCATAACATTTGATTTGAATTGAGCGCCTTGATCAGAATGAGAATACACAGAGATCCATGGGAGTAAACCCAATCGTTTAGCAATGCTTTCCCTACAATCAATTACTGTGAGTGGAACTGCTTTTAGCTGACGAGAATTGTGGTCGATAATGGATCGTTACGCACATTGGCTAATGGGCTCACAATATCACCATAAATTCGCGTGATTTAACACTTTCTTTTGCAACGTGATATGTTTGTGCATCCATAACTTCTGTTGGCACAAATCGTACAACTCGCAATAATTTCTCTAAGTCTCTTTAAGTTAGGGATGTTATAACCAGCAACCCATACCTATATAGCTGTTCGCATCCTTTCTTCCCCTAAAGTGTTCAGATGGTAATACTGTGACAGCAATTATTTCAGCGCAGGGAATAAATGTCTCAGAAAAAGGATTTAGCTCCGTTGATGAACTGAAGTTGAAAATCATATTTAGACAGGATTTTCTGTTAACGTACATGGCGGCTGTTATGTCGTTTCGCTTGAAAGAGTCCAAGCAGTGACTTATGGTCTGATCGTACAACAAATCTTCTACCATACAAATATGGACTGAATAATCGCACTGTTCACTCAATGCAATGGACTCTTTGTCAGTAGTTCACTAATTTTGGTCAACGCGTGAGAACTTATTGCTTGCGAAAGTAATTGGGCAACCAGTCGTCCGATATAGAACTGCATCAGTCGCTACCTGCGATCCACCGATATCAATATAAAATATGTTGGAAATCAGGTTGATTAAGTTATTTTTGTACACTGAGCGACTTGTGCAATCTTTTGGATGCATTGGTGTGCTCATCATTCCAAAGACAATTGAAAGCTTTTGGAGTCTTCTTTTCAATCAGGTGCAGCAATTTCTGAAAATCCATGTGTAAAATATTGATAGATTAAGTAGTGGAGTAATTGTTAATGACACTAACCTTTTCCTGGTTCGGTCTCAATTTTTAATGACCTATCACAAAGCCAAGAAAAGGAATCTCCGTTTGACCAAAATTGCACTAAGTTTCAATTTCAAGTTTGCCTTACGAAACGGCAGAAAAGTTGACGTATACGCTCTAGGTGATCTTTTTGTAGCATTAATAACATTATCTAGATAAACAGCCATATCCAGACCTTCCATTCGTTGATAAGTGCTGGGTGCATTGCAAATTCGAAATGTATAAGTTTGAATATAAAAGAGGCTTGCGATGTTGGAAAACTTGTTTTCGATTTATCTTCTCTGCTAGAGATACTTACCAATAGCATCATCAATATGATCCTTCCGTGTTTAAGTTTTCGAAAATCCGCGACAAGTCTCTTTTCAGTAGATCATTTCTTGTCAACAAGAAAAATTGGTCTGTCACACATTTTTCAATAATATCGTCACAACATGATTTTTTCCTCGCCCCCCCCCGGGCTTCAAGAAATCTTTGATGTCTTTCCTCCTCATCTCCTGTAACTGTCCTTGTTGTCGTAAAACTTGACTTTTTTATTTTTGTAGTATTTGCATTCAGTGGCTAATAAAGTATTTCATTAATATTCATCTGATGTTTCTCTTTACTATTCCTGAACTGTGGAGTAAACACAGGTAAATGGCTTTCTGTACCTATTTTGTGACAAGTGACTTTTGTTCGACCAAGATCATGTGGGTTGATAGAAATTCAAGCAACTAAAATTTAAAGTCTGAATAATGACATCATCAAGAAACCTGCATAACAACTTATGTTTTCAGCAGTATTTTTCTATATAGTTTTTGGAATTCAATAATGCCCCTTGAACAATCCAATGTGCATGTCAGAATTACAAATATTCAATGAATTTTTTCAAAAAATTGTTGGAATTATAAGTTACTTGTTGTTCCTACTGAATGACTCAGGTGTTTTCAAGCTGTTATGTTGCCAAGTGTGCATTGATCTAAAATGAAATAGTTTAAGTAAATAGTGCTTCTATGCTTTAGATTTAGGTATTTTTCAATTTAAACATTTTGTTGACAAGAAAAAATGTTGTATATTCTTCCCCAAATTTCTAGTTGTGCTGTGCAAAAGTAAATGCCGAATCCAAATGTCTGTTTTGACAATATTTAGGTTGTTGTTACTAAGCTAGGTGGCCCCATAAAAGAAAACTAAGGAATTTGAAAATACCATCCTGAGCAAATACCAAAGTGATTTCCCAAATTTTTCATGGTCGATTAAATATAACAGCAATTTTCCTACTGAATGTTGAAAATTTTCAGTGAAATTTGAAAAAGATCATTTCTTATAAGAGGCGAGCAATTAATTTGACGGACATTAGCTACATGTTTTCAGATTACCATTTGCTTTTAATACACCAAACGCTTGTCATTTTTTAGATTAATCAGTATTAAATAATGTCAAATCAAATAGTTTAGGTTCTTCCAGATAATCCTCGTCCACTATACTGCAATATTCTTTCTGGTGCTATTCTCTGCTTTTCGGGATTTGATGAAAAACTGGTTAGCATTTTCCATATGTTTAACTTTAATTTTTTAATTGATTTGGGGTGGCTAAACATGATGTGCTTTCGCACTAATATTTACTAAGTGTCATCTAATTGCTCAATTTCATACATTTAGCTAGTTCCAGAGATTTCAATTCTTTCATAGGAAATGGTAATTGATAGTTTTGCTGCAAAAACAAAACATGTTTCTTTACATTTAGCATGTCAAAAGGGTTATTCAAGTGACTAAAATACGAAAAACTGTTTATGTATTGCTTGGTTACATCTGTTTGATAACCAGATGATTTACTCGTGAGCGAAATTTCATTCAATGTGATTATTTGCGTTATTTTCAGTCTGGAAATGGCTGGAAATTTAGAATTTAAGGTGTGGTCACCACATTACTGCCTGGAAATTGCCCTCAGTTCGGCCTGGAACTGCCTGGAAATTGATAAGTTGAAATGCGCGGACACCCTGTTTAAACTGGATCAAATTGCAATAATAGGTCTAAAGAGAATAAATATATATATATATCATAAAGATGATTGCACGTTTATTTGAATTCGACTAATTGCTTGTGGTATTTTACTACATAATTATGTACGCTTAGGGTGTTTTGGCTTCTAAGGCACAGTCATTGGGCACTTGCATCCGTGCAAAGTTTTGCGAAAAGACAACTCATCTAATTGCTAAGTCGACTTTATCTTCAAAATATCGTCGGGCAGTGGTTTCTGGAGTGCCTATTATGTCTTCCGAGTGGATTCATCAAATGTGGGAAATGCGTGATGAAATGTATGTTACTTAGTATTTCAAACACGCATTCTGAATATATTCCTATTCATTTAAAACAAGTATTATGTGCAATACATTTTTAGATGAGGAAAATTTTCCTATGCAGTTCTAAAATATAATTAATATTTTTAATAATTACATCAATCGGTTATTAAAATGTAACTTATTACCTATGGGCTTGCAGTTGCAGTATGAGTACCTAATTTTCTTTAATGTTCTAAATCTGAAACTTTGTTTCTCTCCAATATCCCACCCCTTGCAATGTAAGACAATTTATATGACCAGTGTTTGAAATATAGCAAACATTTAACCATTGACAACAATCAGCTACCACAATTTTTACAGCTCCAAAACAATTTAAATATGCTTTTAGGGAATTCATGTTTGATTTCTTTTCTGCAAAAATACTATTTTATAATTACCTGTTTTTAAAAGTGCGACATTTTTGCTTTTTATAAATTGTCTTTATCATCTATCATTCTACTTCGTTTTTTTGGAACTATAGTAGCTGCAATTGAGAATATCCCTTTAATCCCTTTAATTTAATGTCAATATCTTCATAAGTATCCTTGAATTTTGCAATCATTGTTCTATATTTTGTTATATATTAACGAGTTTATAATGAAAATCTTAAAAGAATATTTATCTGGAAGCGGAAGTACCTTAGATCTATTTTGATTGACTGAGAAAGGCGGTTTTTAGTAGCTTCAATGGACTGTCACCTGAGGTAATAGCAAAATATCGTCTTCCATCTTTCTATGGTTGTGCATTCAGTTTAATGGGATTTTCTGCTGATGAAGTCAAAACGATGTCTGAAATGGCCGTAAAGCAAGGTTAGTGTTTGCAATCTTAAATATAAGGGATCGGGTTATTAAAGCAGATTAATTCATGTGATCTTTGCAGCAGTATTTGGCAATAAAGAAATTAAGTCTTACTATTTGCCACACGCAAATTTTAATCTGTAATGTTAATATTTTTTTACCTTGGTTAACAAGAAATTCTCTCTCGTGATTGAATTTTTAGGTCTTTGAAATTTATTGATGATCCATCTTCAACAATATTTTTATTGTTTATGAGCATTTCCTAGATTAAAGCAACCAAATTTCAAGCTAAAAAAGTTTTATTTATCACACATAATTTTAGTCGATCCATTTTCGGCATGTATTTCTTAAATTTTCAGCCCTCTCCCATTAGCTTTCATTTTCAAGTTCTTCAGCCACTGTTCTTATAATTTAACATAGAAATTATTTGTTTGCACTTTTTGCTTTTGCTTAAGTATTCAATTATGTGTTTACGACCAAAGTTTGATTACTTTTGATGATATTTACCTACACGACTCATAATTCCATAACTCCAAATGCTGTGTAAAATCTGTATGTTGGCTGCATGCATTGTGCATTTGCTATGAATTTGTGTGAGACACCCTGTGTATAAAACTGTTCCAGACCTAAGTACTTTATTTCTTGATCAATTCTTTGCCCAAAACAGCTCATCATCTTGAACACTATGCTTACATTTTATAAAGTCATCAAAAACTTACCACCTTGTGATACAATTTATTGTTCTTATTGGTTTTATTCATAAACAAAAATTCCTGATCAAAATACTTTACCTGAATTAAACCTAAAAAAAGGTTTTTAAGGAATCATTCATTAATCCTACTATCCGAACTTGGAACTCATTGCCTAAAGAGATAAAGACCATTAAAAAATTGCAACTTTTTAAAATTTGCTTAAGCAGAAGTACAGTGTCGGACAGGTATCGAGGAAGATGGGGATGCCGCCCAGTGTTGATGCGGCAGCGTGCCTATCTCTTAACATGCGTAGCTATTTAAAATCATTCATGCTCGGCTTGTCATCTCCATGCAGAGATCACCGAAACAGCGAATAGTAATGCCTGTGGACAATGATGCGGATTACAAGAAGAACCAGGGCTGCTCCGAACATTCATGTGAGATCTGCTTATTTGTGCCAAGAGCTCTTCTTGAGCGAAACATCCTCATAAATCACTTGTTCTAGATCACAAAAATTGCTTGACATGGCCGTGAGCGCTCGTCAGAGCCTCCCGTGTGTACATTCTCAGACAATTCAATTTGTAGATGATGTACTGGGGGTTGCATTAGTACTGAAAGAAAGGGACACAATCAATTCAACTAAATATCAGGAGGTTCTGCAGACCCATCTGCTAACTCATATTGGAAAACTATCTTTATGTAATAAAACGCTTCCTGTCTTATAACTCAGATTGGCAACTGTGTCCTGAGAAACAGTGCTGTTAAACTATTGGACTGAGCAGCCTTTGGCTGATAATATCTGGGCAGAATTGAAACATAATATCCACGATGAGATGCACAATATTTGTCATCACGCAGTCCCAGGCTTGTTGGAACATTCATCATGACCTCTTAAGATTTATAAACATTCTGTATGAAAGCATGCAGCAATAGGCAATGGCTCTCGCAGATGCTAGAGAAGGATTCACTAGATATTAACTTTACTTTCAGTGTAGAAGTAATGGTTTTCTATAGATAATTGGCTGTTCTTGTTTAAAATTGCTAGTGATTCAATTAATTTGTCCAACACTGTATATTTCGGGAAAAGCATGGCTCGTATACAAATTTTACAATAATGATTATACAACATCTCGTTCCTGAAATCCTAATAGTAATTTATCTCTAGCCTTTCAGATTTATTGTATAGATTGTTTTATTCTAATTCAGTATGTATGTGTATGGGTTATTCAGATAAATTGCCAGTTTCTAATTTTTAATATTTGTCTGAATGAAGAACATGTTATTTATATACTAAATATACTATTGCAAACGGTAATTAAAAAATTTTTTCATCCAATATATGGTATAAGGTATTGAATCAAATTTTGGGTCTGTCTTATTCTGGAGCGAATTTGAAATGTACGTTGCTCAAATACAATTATTAAATCATCGAAATTCAAATATAGATACTTGGTAAAAAAAACTATGGCAGTAGTCAGCCTCATTGACTGAATGGAATGCAGATTACACCCAATATCACTTTATTTTAAAAATTGTTTTTAATTTGTATAAGGACTTCTTTTAAAATTTCCACTGAATAACCAGTCCTGTTTTCAAATACCACGTTACTGCAGTTGATTTATTTGACTTCTCAGATGCAAAGTCTAGTAATAGAAATAGATGAAATGTTGTAATTTGTAAGTGTGCAAGGCAATTAAGGCTGGTTTGCGAACGTAGTTGCTAGTGTGTCTCAAGGTATTGGGTTCGTGAAGGGGAATCATGTGTCACCTCTCTGAATAGCGATCGCCATGCATTTTATGGAACGTGTGTCACCTGTATGCATTGCGATCATAACTCATAAACAATGGAACGTCTGTCATCTATTAATGTAAAATGAAAGTGCTCATATTAATATAATTTTTTCTGTCATTTTAGTGTGATAAAATAATCGATTCAAATATACACTTTCATAGCATATTCAATATATTTCTTTGTTGTGTTTGTATATAATTTAATAATAGCGAATAAACAGTACATATGCTGTCAGCCTGTTGATTGCCCGGAGTTGTGATTGCTGTATACAAAGTGTAATTCACGGTGAAATATAAAAATCTCAATTTCAGATAAGCGTTTTTTTGCGATTATTAGACTAAAGCCATACAGATAATCACCATAAAAGAAATATATTTATTCAATTTCCCCATCGAGTTGTTTGAGGTTTAGTACTTTTTTAGTATATGCTGAGTCAACATTTCAGAGTAGTCTAAAGCTGATTTGATCATATGATCATAGAAAGTTAGAATCTAAACTGTGGTTATATATGTCAGTTAAGTTTCTGGATTCGAGAGAGCAACAGTTTAACACGTAAACTGCGGGTGAGTTTTCCGTAAACTGCGACAGGATTTTTAGATGAAATTTCGTGTGCCTACTATGACCTAGATATTTATGAATAACTACATATTTTCTGGTTTAAAGTATATAAACCTATATATTTTCTGAAAGCTGATAAACTAAGGAATACCTTGATAATAAAATTAATCTTTTTTTCACATAATTATTTTTTTTTATTAAATTAAAAATTATTAATTAATTTAATTTTTAAAAAAATTAATTTTATTATCATTGTTAGATGATGAAATACAATAACAATTAATTAAAAATAATACTGCATTTATTTTATATCAACTTAAGATTGAGAAAAAAATATTTACAACAGTATATCCAAAGGAATATAAAGGTTATAGGGTAATATATTGAGGAAGTCAGCATGTGCAGAAATTGCACAAAAATATATAAAAAAATTAAAGGCATGTATTATACTTGTTATTTGCCCTATAAATGCTGATCAAAGCAACCAGGGCAACAAGCAACATTACAAATTTCACACTGGAATCTTGTTCTTTTTCTGTTACCAGATGATCTGTTAGAACAGACTTTACACTCTAGTCTTTTACCTTGATTAAATTTTACTAGTTTGCACTTTTGTCCAGTGAGTCGAGGTGAGGTCAAACAATCAGGGGATATTCTTTTTTTCCTACATGGAGTGACAAGTGACTCAATAACTTTGATGTAAAATTTTTTCCTATTAATAGGCTTATCAACATTACATTTATAAATCACATAAGCATTTAGGAGTGCCTTTTGAACCATTCTGAATAAAAGTTTTATAGGCCATCTTCTGGTGGCTCTATCGTTTTCATACAAATACACCATTTCATCTGAAATATCCACAGAATATTTGGTATGATTGTACCCATATTGAATGTCTAGTTTGTACTTATCTCCTTCATTATGATTATCCTTTTTAACAAAAGTACCATTCTTATTTACATAGGCTACAGAGAATTTAGTGGATGACATCAGTACAGGTTTTCTTTGTGATTGTTTGTCTCTGATTGCCACAAAAACAATATCATCTTTACGAGAGGCAATCTTTTCCCCTACAGCTAATTTTTTATAAATTATACTTGAGGGGTATCCCTTAGTCTGGTTTCTTTTTACTGTACCTGTAAGAGTTATACCCATTTCTTGTAACTTCTTTGACAATTCAAAGGATGTATACCAGTTATCAGTAGTAAGATTATATCCCATATATCCTATATCTTCCACTAATTTCATAACTATTCCTTTGGGATTATTAGGATAGTCCCCTTTATACCTTTCTGCCAGTCTTTTCTCAGAACCACAACAAAGAATAAATTTGTACAGATATCCATTAGTGTCACAAAGTTCTTGGGTTTTAATTCCAAATTGATGGTGCTTCTTTTGCGGGATATATTGCCGGAACGGAACCCTTCCACGAAAGCCACATAATCCTTCGTCAATAGTCATGTCCCTCACTGGCACATAAAATTCCTTGAATGTTTTATTGAAATGTTCAATAAGATATTTCACCCTATATCCAGGATCATCTTTATCTACAGTAATATCCAAAACATCATAAGTTTGTAAAAATCTTAGTAAAATGAGAAAAATATCACGACTCATAACCTGCCGAAAAAGTGGAGTATCCTGTGAAAAATCACTTTTATTCCAGTAGTCACTGTAACTTGGCTTCTGTATAAGCCCCATATTCAAAATTAAGCCCCAGAAAGCTCTATATAAATCTAAATCAAGCTCACCTTTTAGTTTTTCCCACTGTCTAAACCTGGACCTTGCCTTCAGGTTTTTGTCTTCAACATATTTGTCACCATAATTTTTCATAAACAAGATCAATTTGGATATCACTTCATCAGAGAAAAATAGATTGAAGTATTCAATGGGTTCTAATTCATTACTTAGTGTTCTTTTTGGACCAGATATTGCTGTAAAGTCCATTTCTGGTGGCCTTTTATCATCATCTAGATTCATAATTCGGAGCCATGGTTGGAATTGATGTCCATCTCCTGCCCCTAGTGAGTCTATATCATCTGATGAAGAAGATACATCAGATGAACTATCATCTTCAGAGTCTATTAAACTTATATCCGAAGCACTGATTTCACTAAAATCCGAATCAGCATTCATATTTTATGTTTTCAAATCAATTATAAATATTGCAACAAACCGGAAGTTTGCTTGTTTACTTAATGTAATTTCCACAAAAGTTTTATGTCCAATCTATCTAAAAGGACAAGTCAGATACCATGAAACATACTAATATTGTAAGAAGAAATCTCATTAGTTAAAAAAGGGATATCCTCATGACGTCATGTTATTATTTATACCAGTTAAGGGTGAAAATAAAATGCATGAATGAATGGTCCATTATCAGGCCCATCGTAAATGGAGGTGGTCCATTTTCGGGCCAATCGCAGTTTACGTGTTAATACGATCTATAGTTGCATTTCGTCCTGCTGTTCGAAATTGCATTGTGATCTCGTTGTGTGTTATTTCATTTTCTTGAGTGTCATTTACTTGGTTGGTAAAATGTAATGCGCCATTAATTTAGATGACACATTTTAATTTGTATCCTTTTTGTAATATCTTTGGTTTTTGAAAAAATAAATCACATTGAAAACTGTTTTTTCATGTTAAGAATCTATGAAAAGCACCAAAGTAAGAACTGTATAAAAATAATACCATCAGCGTGAAATTTAATGCAGAAAGAAAGAGAGAGAAAATGAGTGCATAAGTTCGTGAATGAATTCCAATTTCATTAATTTTGTATTAATTGTGAGAAACTAATACGTAGCTGTCGATTTGGCTGCCTAGTTATTTTTACCAAATCGTTTTTAAAAGCTGATTATTGTCAATATTTAACAGATTTATAAAACTAAGTGTTGTCTTAACATTTTTATTATAATGATGTTATTTTAGTTAATAGCAGGAAATTGTATTTAACCATGGTCATATGACCAAATCAGCTTTAGACCAGAGGTGTGCAATCGTGACACGAACGTGATCGTGTTTCGGATGATGTTGGGCGCAGTGATTCGTGTTCGTGTTGTACTTTAATTTATCGTGTCAATATTCGTGTTTTTCGATTTTTATTAACCAATTCTAAAATACGTAATAATTTTTAACTTAAAATAAAAAAAGCCAAGTTCTGTTTAGACTACTACAGGCCAGCGTTGTTAAAGTCGAGTCCAGCCTGAAAATTTTCGAGCTTCAGCTCGAGCCAGTCTTAGCAAAAACACATATCAGGAAAAAATTAAATTCTCTAGATTCACAAGAAAGACTGATTAGCCTTAGCAGAAATTAGAGTTTCCACATTGTGCGCCGAAAGAATGTACCGCCGATCGTTTATGATGAAACTTCAAAAACTGTTGGTTCTTTCCGATTCTGCGTTAGTTGCTTGTATGGCCAGAAGTGGAATGCACTGATAAAGCAGAGGGTACCTTTGTTTGATTTCGGGCTTACTCCAGAAATCCAGAACATTTTTATCCACTGGTTCGTTGCAAAATTCCAGAACCTCTTCATGAATTGTTTTTGGATTAGGCGTGCTTTCTTTTGGATACATCCAACATTTCTGAAAATAGGTTTGAGGGTTTAGGCTCTGGCATCACTTCGGCGGAGAGTGCCTCGTTTTGAGCAATACGTTCAGTTACATTTTTCTCCAAATAAAGTTTTAAAAAATGGATACCTTCGTCTCTCTCCTCCGAGGTGATAAAAGAGTCTTTTGTGCGGGTATCCAGTAGCATAACAGCAAGCAGCAAAGGTTTTTTATCTTTTAGAAATCGTGTTTTAAGCTGTTTCACAATCTCGTCTCTCATGGTCCCCAATCCGAAAGCTTGAATTCCAAAAAATTTTTTAATGAGCGTTGTACTACATGGGTACACCAAGCTTATTGTTGAGGAGGAGCGACTGCATAACATAGAAGTGGCCTCTGATAAATACCTCAACAGTGTAATAGCATAGTCCACATTTCGGAAATCAGAGTTGAGGGAGGGGAGTTCGGGTTCGACCATCTATCGTACTACATTACATGTATTATGATTTTTAAGTTCTAAAATTTTTCCCTATGTGCAGCACACGCCATCCAATTACCATCCAAGTGCCTGACTGTTTGCTGGCATAGTATTTATCGTATCAGTAGTGAAATATAGGATCTATCTGTAGAAATCTGACACGAATCTAGAACAGATTAAACCAATAAAGAGGTTGCAGCTGCTGTGTGATCGGAATCATTAAGCGACAAAGCAACAATTCCAAGGGTCATGCTCATCATAACAATATTTATGCATATTAAAGCAAGAAAATGAGCGGTAAGTACTAAATAATTTTCCCCATTTTTTTAGCTTTCCAGTGGTCAAAAGTTAGTGCTATCTTCTGTCCGCAGACATTATTGTTATTAATTTCATCACGCACTTTAGCTTCCGCGGAACTTCTAAAATCGTTTAAGTGACGTGCTAAAGTTGTGGTGGTGTTTAAGAGAGTACTTACTATCTGTCAAAATTGTCACCATTTCAATAAATCAGCACCAGCAACTGTCTCCAAAGAGCCACCGTCCATAAAAATAAATTTCTCTACGGCTCTGTCAAAAATTGCTTCTTGAGCTTTTGGCAAGTTTACCGCTTGTAGAAAATATGAATCCACTCTCTGTGCCGGAAATTCAGATTTAGTAATCTTCTTTTGATCCTGTTTCATTTCAGGGTATTATAAATCTCCTTGTGATATTTTGGTAAATGTCTCCATAATGTGGAAGTAGCAGACGTTGAAGTTTTCTTGAATTTTGATGTGCAATGTCTGCATTACCAGACATATCGAACTGAAGTCACAAAATACAATCACTAATTGATTGGCCTAAATAAGTAATACCAGCTGTTCATCTGTGCCAAAATATTTCGCTATCGCATCCTGCATAAAGTGTGTAAGCAAAAACCAGACAGAATGACTGGAAGTGCAGCGTTCTGTCTGGAGACCGCTCGCTCTGTATTTCTCGGTTTAATTAGTGCAACTCAGTGCAAATTTTGTTATTTCCTAAAAAATGAGTGATCCGATGTTTTTTGAAAATATAACAAAACCTTCCCAGTCGCTTCTAGTATCTGTATGCGATGTTTTGCTGTCCTACGTCAATTTCCCTAGGAGGAGTAGGGGAGCACACACCAAGACAGACAGACAAACTCTTCTATTATATATAGTAGATATATGCCGCACGCAATATGTACATGTACACATTTTCTAGCTCAAAAATTGTCGTTCTTGAAGAATAATTTCGAGTCGAGCCCAAACCAGCTCGCTTTAGTCTAGTTCTGTTATGCAATGCAATATTCGACGATAGGAAGCTCTGCATGCAATTAGGAGTTGGGATTAGGTAGGACAACAAAAATATTTTTTTTCTGAAAAATGAATTCTTGTTTTTTCGTGTTCAGCCGTGTTGTTTATTCGGAATATTCGTATTTGGGTTGTGTTGGCTTTTCAAACACATTTTGTGTTTGTGTCGTGTTCGTGTTTATCCTGTACTAGGTCTCGTCGTGTTGAAGACTAAATTTTAGCGATCGCACACTTGTAGACTACTCTGAAATTTTGCCTCAGTCAGTACTAAAAAGTCGTAATTTATAAAAACCTCGACTCGAAAATTGAATGAATTTATTATATTTCTTTTTATGGTCATGTATTTGTATTTTGTCTGTATTCTAATAATCGCAGAAAACACTTTTCTGAATTTGAGATTGTTTGTTTGTTTTCACTACGGGCTAATATATAGTGACATTTTCACTAATAACCAACATTTTATTAAAATACGCCTGGGAATACAAATGTGTGACTTTGCATACTTGATACCAATATTCAATATTAGAAAACCCTCTTGGATGTATTTTTAAGTGTATCTGAAATATAGGAATACAGATCTAGGGAATTGTGTAAAATCTTGTCAAAAAAATTTGCGATTTTCTTGATATATGTTATATTTTGATAATATATTGACATTAGGGATGACATTAGAGAATATTTTGACATTGTGGAAATCAGCATCTTCCAATATTATCCGGGAACAGGATCTAGTTGATCAAGGTGCTGTTTGTCAAAAGCGTCTAGATCTGCATGTGATATTCTAAATTTGTGGGTCATTTGCATTATGTCAATGTCTGCAGTAAGAGTCAATGATTTGTAAAAAAACAGCTGTACTAAAAGATGATTTTCTGCTGTGATAAATTTCACCAGGTCCTCATAAAATGTGAATTTTAATAGGTTATAGTTCTAGGGATAATTTTTTGGCTTTTGGATAAGTTTATTTGATTTAATAATTTGCTGTCAAATTGTTTTATGCAGCATAAAATTGCATATTCATTAATGTGTGTACAAATTATAGTTTTCTACAAATATCATATGTTCATTGTAGGAGGCAGCATAGTCGATTACACTGACCCTGACTGTCATTGTGTGGTGGTTGCCGAAAACGTTCCTCCTACCGCCTTAGAATCAATTCCTACTAGCTGCATAGCTGTCCGTGCTGAGTGGTTTTGGACATGTATTCAAACGGAGATTTTGGCTTCTGTGCAACTTTATCCTTTTTGCGTTGAAAAGAGTCCTCGTAGGAAATCTAAAAATCCCCACAGTTCGGCTTCTTCTGGTACTCCAAGAAGGGTATTCTCTTTTTAATCAAAAGTCTAGGATTCTTTATACCTCATGCTAAAAGATGTTTGTAATTTTAAGATTTTCCCATTATAAAATTTTACAGTTTTATCTATGGAATTCCAAATTCATTATTGATTTTTAAAAATTGATAAACACATTTTCATCAATATCTGTATTATTGTATAAAAACATACGAAAGTAAGTTTTGGAAATATACACTTCCAATCCAACAAATCTGGTACTCATTTGTTTCCTGTCATTCACCGACAATGCTGGGGTGTTTAAAATTTTCAATAACAGCTCGAGTGCAAGTGATCAATGACACTGAGTTGGAACAAATTAGTTCAAATATCAAAAATCACATTTTATACTAAGGTTTTTGAACTTTACTAAAATACTAATGTTTCGCCATTCTTTACGGTGATTATCTTATTTATGACCGTTTCATAAAACTATGATATATTGTTTTGAAATGTATTGCTATTTCTCATGGAACGAAAATTTTTGCCCGAGTCCGGCTCTACTCTTTCAAATTAATGCCAAATCAGCCTATTTTAGGCCCATTTTATGGTGCTTACCAAAGGAAGTTCTTCAACTTCTCGGTTTGCTGGATCAATGTTTGGCATGTTAAAAATGTATAATAGAAAAATTGAAAAAACCTATATTGAGTTTTACAAAACGATCAGATAATAATGTAAATTTTATTGTTGCTTATAAATGTTATATCATTTGCTGCATTTGGTTTGATTTGAGTGCACACTTGCACAATAGTCATGTTTGGCCCATTTTTTCCTTACCTCGCCTTAAACCGGCCCAGTCCATGTTCATTTCTGCTACTATATAGGTTACTGTATGTATGCTAGTAAGTTTAAAAGGATGCATGCTTGTCATTTATAATTTTTAGATTAAACGTCGACGTCTTCAAGAAAATTTAGCACAACTAGCGCATGAAGGGGAACTTCATCACGATTACTCTCCGAATAACGTCAACACTTCACTAGAAACTTTCATTCCTCAAGTCGATGAGGAAAAAACTCCAGATAGGAAGTCGCCTGCAGGTAAAATTTAGATCTGTCCCATTGAAAATTTTCGAATGGAAGACTTTTCGTTAATCAAGTTTGACCGTCTATTCTAAAATATGTTATTGCAGTCGCTGAGGGAATCGCCTTAGACTTCATCACAGAATTTCTTCACCTCTTGTCGTTATTCGCATTTAAATCTTTTGTTTAGGATTGCTAGTTTCCTGCCATGCATGACATTGAGGATTAATTAACTGCAATTAATAATTGAATGGAGTTTCTTTGTTGCTTTCGCTTAAAATACGTCACTTTGCTTTTAAGCTTTGAAATTGTATGTTTTTAATTTTCTTCATATCTGCTTTATTTTAAATTATTGTCTTATCCATACTAATTTCAGCCACTTTACGTTAATGTAAAGAATTCAATTCTGTATTTANACGTCACTTTGCTTTTAAGCTTTGAAATTGTGTGTTTTTAATTTAGAGAAATTTTCTTCATATCTGCTTTATTTTAAATTATTGTCTTATCCATACTAATTTCAGCCACTTTACGTTAATGTAAAGAATTCAATTCTGTATTTAACTTTAAAATTTGAAAAAAAACACTGCTCTCTTCAAAGATGTTTTGGCGCTTACTAAATAGAAAATAGTAAATCACTGTACTTTTTATTATATTTCAAGTCTTCCTTCATCGTGGTATTTATTTAATGTATATAACTACAATGATTTTTTTTAACGAACAATTATGCGCCATTTTAGTGAAACTAAAATTAGTTAAACTGCCTTAGATATTGTTTTCGCAACATTTACTACCAGCTTAGACAGTAATACATTAAGCGCTAAAGAAATCTAATACATTTATAAAGAGATTTGTAGTAAATAGAATCTTAGAGGCTTTTGATTTGTCTTGGTTTTGTTTTTGTTTTATATAGTTAAGCAATTATGCATATATGTAAGTGAGAGTATCTATTTACATTTTAGACAGACGACGTTTGATATTTATTAATTTCATAGGATGTTTCCATATGTGTACCTCAACTTTGAATTTACACACTTGCTCTCCAGTTCATTTGATTCTCATTTTTAGAGAATAATTTATGAACAATTCTTTAAATAGTGTTTTATATGTTAAATAAACGACTTAGTTTCGCAAAATGTATAGTGTTAAAGAGTTTGTTGAATTTAAAAATTTTAGGATGACATCAATGTACTGTATCGAGCACTAAAAAATATGAAATTAACATTTTCTATTTATGTTTCATCTATTCACGTGTGATGGCATACCCTGTAAAGTTGAGGGATATTTAATGTAACTGATGTTTTTTTGGCTCATTTAGTGTTATAAGTTATTGAGAAATTTTATTGTTTTGTGCTTGTGCTGAAAATGAAGTTTTGCTAAAATTCAATTTCTCAAACTGGATGAAAGTGATTCAGGGTGTGCTGATATTATTCTACATTGGGACTGTAGCTCCTCCTTGACTACGTCCTTGGATAAGAATCGACCCAATACTTGCTAAATGGATTCAGTAAGAATTCTTTATGGCTATAGCAATTAAGGCCACTAAGCAAACTCGCTTAATTTTTTTACAGAAATTCTATTTTTATGAATTTTGGTATAACATACTGATGAACAGCTGACGTGAAAATATAATTTGTTAGGACCCACAAATTGTTGTGTCCATAGTAATCGCTTCCATCTTGGATTTTGACAAACCGGTTAAGAACTACAATATCTAAAGAATCATGATAGCAATTAGTATAAAAAACAATAATATCTTAACTGAATGACATAAAACTTTATAATTATCTAGATACATGAAAAATTTCAGAGAGACATTTTGAAGGGTTATAGAGATACACATGTCTCCAGTTTGAAGCATACAAAAGTTTTTACAAAATTACTCAGATTATTCTAAGAATTTCATGGAAATGATGCAATATAGAGATGCGTGAACATAATATCGACCGTGTTCAAGTTTCAAAGAATTCAACGATACCCTATTTGTATGGTTTTTATTTTCTCAAAATACGCGACGAAAGACATGCAAACAAAAGACTCATTTAGCAAAAATAAAAGAATGTAGCATATAATCTGTATTTAAAATTCATAATGTGTTTTTATATACAAAATTCGTCCTGTAATAATTAGTAAACATTCAAATAGCGAAAAATACAAGAAACACAAAATCCATAAAATACCATTTTGAAAGAAATTTCAACCCAAGTACCACCTTAATGGGATTGATTCGTTATATTTCCAATTTTCATTTAGTTACAAAGTCTACACCAACTCCTGATAAAGAACTACAGAAAAATATCAAATCAAAGCGTTATCAAATTGTACAAGAACTTTTGCAAACAGAAACAAATTATTGCGCCATTCTGAACACCATCATCAAGGTTGGTTTCTAAAAATATAATTCTATTGCACATATTTATGAATATTTTTGAAGATATAAGCACTCTAATGTTGACCATTTTCATTCTATATTCTATGCAACATAATTTGATTTTAATTGGCTAATCTAAAAACTTTAGGGATTCAAAGAGCCAATTGAATGTAAAACGCAGCCTGGAGGTCCGATTTTAAAGCAAGAGGATATCAAAACTATATTCGGATCTGTACCACCATTGTTGGACGTTCATTTAAAGATAAAAGTAGTGTTGTTCACATACGTTTTAGAATTTGAACTGAGACTTTTCTATCATCGAAAATAACAGAAATAGTTTTAAAAGAATGTGTTTAGGATGAATTATCCCATCTTTTATCCAATTGGTCAGACACGGAATCCGTTGGAAAAATTTTCAAGAAGCATTCGGCAACCATGTTAAAGGCTTATCCATCATTTGTTAATTTTTACGAAACGGTCACTGAGACTATTTCTAATTGTGAGAAAGAGTATCCACGATTCCACGCATTCCTGCAAGTATGAAATAATCTTATTTCTAACCATTTTATTTTGCAAAGCATTAGTAAAATATTCATTATTCCCTGTCCCAATGTTTCTGATGCATGATTTTTGTGTAAAGTAAGTTAAGTTTATCATTAAGGACAATTGGGCTCAGTAAAAATTTCTTAGGCATCTCAAATTACATTTAATTAAATATATAAGGTCCTTGCTAAATATGATATCGTTTTATGGGATCATGTAAACACATAGCAACTAAACCAACTGAAACATTCACAAGTTAATTCTCTGAAAAAATATATACTGATCAAGTTTATGCAAACGATTAATATATAAAAAGATAAACACTGTATTTTTTAGACTAAAATAACTTAAGGCCTAAATATATATATATATATATA
>CABFPE010000017.1:1502875-1525887 GCA_900660155.1 Hofstenia miamia | reverse complement strand
TGTGGCATGGTGCACCATCCTGCTGAAATATTTTAGTGGAACTTATTTGCATCCAAACAGGTAGCTTCTGCTTGAGTAAATCGAGGTAGACTATGAGTTTTAGGTGGTAGAAACCATAAACCAGCACGCCCTTGCGCAGTAATGGCACCCCAAATCATGACACTAGCTGGATGCTTTACTGTGGGAAGTAAATATTTTTGACTGTATTTGCAATTTGCTGGACGCCTCATCATATTTGCTCCAAACTGAAACTGTGACACAGTGGTCTCATCTGAGAACATTACTTTTTTCCAGTCCTCAGCCGACCAATTGGCGTATCTTTGTGCAAAAGCCAGCCTGTCAAAAATTTTCTTTTTTGATAGTCTGGGCTTTCGGGCGCCTTTTTAACCTTTTTGTCCACAATCAACTAATAAACGGCGCCTAATATTTGTGCAACTAGGGACAACTGGTAATGACCGTAAATTAGAGTGAATAACACTGCTTGATATGGTTGGAGTGACAGAAGCTGCTCGTCTGATCAAACTATCAGTTCTCTTTGATGATATGCGTGGGCTACCTGATCTTGGACAGCTCTTGTAGCAAGAAATCTCTTTAATCCTTTTTATGGCATCACATACAGTTGATTGTGCCACATGGAGTCTGACAGCTATTGCCCTTTGAGACATATTTTCTTGGCTTAAAACCTGAATTTGTGCACGCTTTTCAGAAGTTAACTCGCATTTCTTACCCATATTTAAAGGTGATAAATGAGATGCTGTAACATTGTTTTGGGTTACATTCACATAAATACACTGATAACGCATCTAAATATGATTGGGTGAAAGTAAACTAACAATTATTAACATTACATAAAGGTTGCTTAAAAATATGCATGAAATATAAATTTATATGCTAAAATCACGAGGTGATCGTAAACTTTTGGCCACGGCTGTACACGTATCTACTCCTCAATTTTTGAATCTCTTTCGAAGTTTTTCAGAATGCAACAGGCAAGGAGTCAAATTATCAATAAACTGTGCTCGAAGCTATTTTATTTTAATATATAAACTTGACATCGATTAAAAACATTTTAACAATGTCCAGTCATCAAAAACATACAATTGAGCACCACCTTTTGACTACACATTGTTTTTTTAACAACTCGTTTCAATTTGAGTCTTTAGGGTAAAACTGGCCGTGGCAAAAAAAGTGACCAACAAAATAGCTTTTTCCGCAGAACACTCTAATATAGTTACTTTTTTTAAATTCACTTTTTATGTCTCGTTTAGGCAAATAAATGAAGCCAAGCGCCATACTGCCTCCTTAATGCAAATGTTTGAAATCACACAAATGATTGATGGAGTTCCTCCGAATATTCTTTCAGCGCATCGCAGGTTTATTTGCAAAGTGGAAGTTTGTGATTTATCGAATGAAAACTTGGTGCTATTCCTTTTCAATGACCTTTTAGAGGTAAGCTATTTGATGTTTTCCAAGATGATTTTATTTCCATCAAATATCTAATCCGGCAAGTTTGAAATGCTGACTACAAATGGAATATACTTGGCATGTTCAATTTGCCAATATTTTTTATTACATTTATTAGCATGAAAAAGCTTCCTTAATTTCTTGCGCACACTTAAAATCTTGTTGTCGAAGAGACTTCTTCAAATCTTTAATGTAGCACCCAACACTCGTGTTCTGTTACCCTAATACACTGTTTGATATTGAAGGAATGTCTTCTAACGTCTCCCTCAGTTATTGAATAACAGAATTGGTTAGTTGTCAACGTCAGAAATCATTATAAACATATTTTGTTCAGAGTTCAGCTCCATTTTCAAACGTCGCACAAAGAAAAATAACTGAATGTAATAAAGCTATACGTTTAGGCTATGTAGCAATATCACGTTTTCTTCTAATTAGCTGTACGTATATTTAAATCCTGAGTGGATTTACTAATAATGACATATTATATGTAACGTTTCAAATGAATGTTGTACTGATTCCTAAGACTTTTTGAACACCTCAAGTATATGATATTCTTGATGCAACCATCTTTTTTATTTTTATTTGAAAAGCAAATTAAAAAATGGGTGATTGTATAAACTATTATGTATACATTATTTATTAAGAAGATTTTATTGTATTTGTATTGCATTTAGATAACCAAGAAGAAAACAAAGACTATTAGTTCTCCCAAGAATAGCCCTTCGTCATCCAAAGCCCCGTCTGTTAAATCGTATAAACATTCCGAACTTTTACCTCTCATTCAAGTGAAACGAATTGTAGATATTGAAGAAACGGAAGGTGACTTTCTTTATCTTAAGTTTAAACTTTGCGTATAACAACGTGCGCAATATTTGGGCGTTGTTTAAAATTTCTCTCACTCTTGCGCAGCGTTTCATTTAATTGAATTTTCACACACTGAACTGAATCATACCGCTTTGTTTTAACCAGTTGGTATGTAGTAGCCGTGCAACGTTCACTGCATTATTTGTGCTGGCAAAATCAACCAATTGTCGAATGTTCGTGAGAAATTGCTTAGGAACTTTATCAGCCAGATTTAATAATTCATAATTATATAATTAATTGATTTATTTCTAGTATTTACAAAAATGAATATGCAAACTGAAATTACAGTTAATTAATTAAATTTTCGTCTATTTTGTTCTCTATTTATAAAATAATTGTTTCAAGCAAATGACGAAATTTTGATATCGTCAAGCATATACACATCTATTGGTCAACTTGCTTCAGTGTAATGTTGAACATTTCTACTAAGATACATTGTTGTGTCTAAAGAAAAGATCAACTCATTTACAATAAAAAGTTGAATTCTCTCCAAAACTAATAATCACGTGAATATAAGGCCCATGAGATCAACAACGAATTTTAACTGTTTCTTGATGTGCAGATAGACCTCTCACCTCTTGGGGTGTGCTGTGTTGCAAATCAAAGTCGGTTTAAGAATGAAAATGAAAGATGCGACACTCCTCTATCTGGTGGTATTTGCAAATTTATTGATATCTTCATTAGTTTTTTTCCAGGATCATCCAAAATTTTCAAAAATTTCCAGGTTATTTAAGGTAAACCCTAAGCTGCTTTAGTAGTAAAAACGTATGTATTGCATTAAGCAGATGGTAAGCAGCACCTAAATTTTGAAATGCATCTATGATGCTACACTACTGCAGTCCTTAATTGAGTCCATTAATGATTGCCACGAAACTATGATCAATATAATATTTTTCACACATTTTAACCTCATGATTTGTTTAATTACATTTGTTTCCAAATCAGTGATCAGATTGATCAAACCGGAATATCACGCTGAAGCACAAAGGAGAAATAATTGAGGAGCTTTATATTTGTATTAACTTGCCGTTATCGTAAGATTAATCATTCAAAATACGAATAAACTGTGAATTATGGCAGTCTGAAAAAACGGGATTGATTAGGTGGGACATATATGTACCACCAAGTCTCAAATGGTTATGCTCACATACCGCAAAGAATAAAGAACCAATGTTGTATCATACGTCTTCAACGGTCATGCTAATTTCTCCTCTCCTGAAGATCTCTACGAGTTGAACCCATATCATCTGGCATTTCATAAACATTTTACATATTTGTCTCCAATGTAATCCATTCACATGCATGCACTGGGGTACTTTAGAGAGTATTTTTTAAAAAGACGTCCAGAATTTTTATTAAAAGACATTTATGCTTTACATCATTTTTGAATATGCACTAGTCGAGCTGTAGCTGTGAAAAGCTTGTTAAGCACACAAATGTAAAAATCAGGACATTTCTGTAATGCATCTATGTAAAAAAAAGAAAGTTTCTATCATGAAAAACTTTTCCTTTCCACGAGTTCATTTTTAGTAGTGCTAAACAATAATTTGGCGTTTTAACCGAATTTCTTAGCCATAATTCCCTTTCATTTAGCTGTAGTCGCTTAGCCGTGAGGTATGTTTAGCCGCCCACGACTAAATCCAGTAGCCACACATCACTAAGGCCAGTACTGTTTACAATGACATGTATTGGGTACAACTTCTACACGTGCTTTGAAGCCATCACATGAGACAATTTCAAACTTACTGAGTTAGAATTTTTCAGTTAAAGAAAACATCACCGGAATTCTCAAATGCAAGAATAATAAGCTAATAATAATTGTGTAGAATGGATTTTTCAATTACTCATTGATAATGTCAACTCCTCAGTTACATAAGTTTTCGGAAATGTTTCATCATCTCCACGACTTTCGTAGTTTCTCAGATCGCTTCATATTTTCAGTCGGCGGCAACAGAGATCGCCATAGGCAGGCCTGACCCGGAGTGAGGTATTTCAAAAAACGACAGACACATAAAAAAATTACAATTACGCAACCGTGCATAAAAATCAACCTAAAAGCAGTGAATGCTATATAATTTATAACCAATGTGTTGAAAATATAATTTTCATATTGAATATCATATACTCTTGTAAAACAAATTTTAAGTTTTTCAGTTTCAATGTGTAGATTTTATTATAAGTTTGTAACATCCAACTTTGGTCTAGCAAACCCAAAAATTCAAGAAATTGTTTGCTTGATTGATGAGATGGACCGAATTGTCACAAGTTCAAATGAGCCCATGTCTCCACCTCTCGGCAGCAGTTGCTGAACTGCTAATGTTCTACAACTTGGAACCAATATGGTTGCAAGTGTATGGTTGGTGCGAGTTTGGCATGCAATTTTCTTTTCACAATATCAAGTACTCATGTTGATGTCATCAGTCCAGTGAATGCCTTTGATCTAAAGACGCACTCTAGGGCTTTGTATTCGGGCATTGTAGTAGAATTCCAATTTTTATTCGATGTGGTAGTGAGTTAATTCTTTCCTCATTAAATTTCCTTTCTTATCAATTAAGTTAGGTTTACCATTTCACAATTGCTCTACAGGAGAAAAGAATATAACTGGAACTTGAAGCTGAGACCGATGATACAAATTCCCACCACCTCTTTTCTTCTTGTTCTAGCAATTAAATTCCACATTTTAATTTATTTCATTTATTAGTACTCGTTTGTAGTGAAGCTATATTAAAAATTTTTATGAATTTGAAATATATTTAAAATAAATCTTGTTAATCCCCATCCTCCCAACTAACACTCCATCGGTTTATAGTACACGTGCGGCAATAAAAAATTGATTAGTTACACATACCTTTAGCACACCCATTAGTTTACTTTGTTAATAAATTTATTGAGGAAGTTACTGATAATGACGAACGTGGTTTTTCATGAATGTGGTCGTACGAAATGAATGTTAGGAAGGCAATTTTATAATAAAATTTTTATGAAATTATATTTACGAACAAGATTTTATGAGATAAATATTATAAAAATTACAATACAAGCATAGTTTTACTGCAAAAAATTTTTTACAAACATGCTTTTGATCAAATGTTATCAAATGGCATTCCATGATACTGATATAAGCTCTACGACTTAGTAACGCCTCTTAGTTTGGGCACCGGGTAATTTTTGTAGCATTCATTAGAAATAGAACGCATCAACTCTAAAAAAATGAATAAAACTCGATAATGAGAATGTAGCTTAACGCGATTTGATAATTTAACACTAACTTGCTATTTCTAAACAACACAACTTTTTCGCTAAAAATAATGTTATTAATTTTTTAGTAGTTTTGAAAGATTAAATTATGCTTGGTGATATTGATTGATTTTTCATGAAAAACATCGAAATACTATATGTAAGAGTTTCAACAAAATTTGAACACAACAAACTCAAATATTGTTCTGTGCTAAGTATAGGGCCCTTGGTGTGCCGATTCCGACACCGCAGTATTTTGACAATACTGGAAAATACCGATAGTGCGGTATCTTTCGTAAAAAAATTGATCGGTATTTTATATAAAAGTATGTATTGTGTGGAACCCCTCGGGTCAATATTTGCACTATGACATCTTTAAATATTTCTGTACGAAGTCTAGAATATAGCACGTTTGAAAACTCAGGAAATTTCTTAAGAAGAAAGATCTGTTAATCATGGATATGCAATTAAATGGCTGATTAGCGCACAAAATTTTATCGAAAATACTATCACAAAAACGAGCTATTTATAGATTTTTTTTAAAAAATCAGTTTTTATAATGTGACCACTCGGTGCATTTATTTCTTTGTATTTATAGTCAGGATTATGAAATTTAAATCCTCTTCATATGATCAAGGTCGAAAAATCCATTGCAGTTTTAATAAACTGGTGATATGTAACATTTCTGTAAGGTTGCACGTGTTTCTTGTATTTTGATGTTAAACATCAAACTAACCGACTCCCAAAATTTTCATGCCGTCAGGCATTAATACTAAGTGAAGACGGTTTGGGTTTTTAGTACCCCGGACATTCAGCCTAAATAAATTGACTCCTGCACCTTGATAAATAGCGTAGCTAGACAAAAAATCAGTTAAAATATATAAATTACTATTCTTGTATAGGAATACCTTTACAAGTAGTATGCCTTGGTAAACGACAAACAAACAGTTTTGGCACATTTTCAGTGTCAAATAGTTAATGGCATAGTTCAAAACAAATTCTATCTACTGATGCTTTAAAATGCATAAATCATTACAGCATTTTGGCGAGGAAGCAGTTGCAAAAATTTTTCCACTGCATTTCGAAAAGAAAATTGCTTTCCTTGTTTTTTGTGAACAGGCATTAGGTATTACAAAATGTATACATCTATTTCAGATAGTGATGGATTAGTGAGACGAAGGAAGTATTACTCTGAAACTGCGCATTATATGTGGCCTGGGCTGTTACTAGTTCAACGACTAAACTGGGCAAAAGTGGTCGTTTACGATTAAAGCATATAGGTAGATTTATTGATAAGCAATCCTTAAATTTTACATTGCAATACGAAGTGTACATCGAGGGAAATACTTTGGCAAAGAAGGCAGATAAAAATTCTCATTCCCCATTTGTAGAAAACATTACACTGGACGTTTTAAAAAAATACTTTGAAAAATATAATTGCAAGCTTTGGTATCATCCAAGAACGACTGCATGTTTCAGCAGTATTAGAGCCCATAACAAATGTAGACGAGTCACACTGTCACTTTTATAATGAGTACTCAACCTTATTTTTTGAACAAATTAGGATCTTAGTGTTTTTATGGTCATTGCTTTGATACTTGCAGATTCATAGTTGTGATTGTTGAGTGGAAAATGCAGAAAGCTGTTAATTTCAAAATTATGCTCAATCTAATTATCTACACATTATGCTCTATTTTTCTCATGCCTACGAAATTTGATAAAATGCAATTAGTTGCTTAGATAACCAAGTTAACATTCATTATTATAGGTGGGGGTAAAACATTTTATAATTGAAATAAAATTAGTAACAGCTGCTATTTTAATACTGATGAATAGCCTGCCTTTCCTTTGTTAGGCTGTCACTCGTCACACTGAAGAATTGAGCAACAGTGGGCGACGTTGATCTTTGTTTTCATTACTAGTTTGAGAATGCTTCGATTGCATTCGTAATAGTATAAATAAAATAAATAGGTTAAGCAAACATACAGCGGTTATTCTGGTTTTCAATCCCACTATGTTTATATATTCAAAGAAAATGCTGTCTACAAAGCATATGCTTAAAATACGAAAACTCTCCTTAAATTTAAATTTTCATTTATTGGCAAAAAATAAACTACAAAATATGAATTTTTGTATTCAATATTTTTTCGTTGAACGTTTAAAATGCGTTACCAAAAATACATAATGTACACTGAGGAGTGTTTTCAGCCCACAAATTCTTAAAAAAATTAAACTAATCTGTCAATTAAATATTATGTCAACGCCATAAACAGAAAATATAAGTGCAATAATAAAAAACAATTAGTACGCACCACTCGCAAATGTAAAACATTAGCTTGTCACAATGAGCAATAATAAACAGTTTTTTATCTTTTGATCGGAGTCAAACGACAGCATGCATTTTTGGAATTTCTAGGCCTTTACCATGTAAGCCACAGGAAGTGTAGAATTTTTATTTTAATCATTGATACAGTTAAAATTGATTCATCGATCATTTTTCAGAGTATTAAAAAAGGTCAACACTTGCACTTCTAGTGATTTAAATTTAATTCAAAACTTTAAGTTATATTTGAGGTTTGGTTTTGATAGGGATGAAGAAATTACAAAATTAGGTGCTTTAGCCCAGGAAGATCAAATATGTCTTTTTCTATATGGAAAAATTCTGAAAGTCTTCCGAACCCTACATTTTGAACAAACCAATTCCTTTGGGTTTGTATTTTTATTTCGGCGCGATTTATTCAAATATATCACTCCATTATTTAAAAATGTTTGCATGATTTAGACCAATTATCAACACAAAGAGTAGGATTGAGGTAAAAATTGTCCTTAGTAACTATTGGCTCCTAGGAGTGGAATCAGCACTAATGTAAGGCAACCCATTGAGGCAATAACAATTGTTGTCATTACAAATTCAAAACAATTTAATCCAAATTTTACTAGTCTTGATGTAATGTACTGCATAAATTTAATTCTGCCATGAAACTAGTAATTGCTTGTCTATGGTAAAAAAAGCGCGCCGGTATGTCAATTTCATTACCTCATCATTGAAAATAGTAAAACTGTGACAAATGATCTGAGTTATCATGTCTTGTTGTGTTATACAACAGTTTTTTTATAATAGTTAACCGCTCTAGGCATTAAAAATCTTTAGATGGTATGATCATTACATTTTGACTATGTCTATTGTCGAGGTATATTTGTTAGCATATGATTCAACCAGAATTAAAATAGCATTTTTGTTTTATCTATATGCGCCTATAGTCTTATATTGCCGTAAAATGACGTAACTGTCATTAAAAATTCCCTCCACTTGATTGGTTTAAGTAATACTACCTGAATAATTGTTTGAAATTAATGCATAGTTTTATTGCTGACTTCAATTCATTTGATTTGATATACAAATTTTTTATCAGAAGTAACAAATGCTTTTCAATAACTCGAAATATGACTATGTTTCATTTGTCTGCAATTCAACAAATTTATGGAATAATTTAACCTCGGAAATAGAAGTATACTTAATAAATTATTAAAACAAAAATGAGAAATGATGTATATACACGATGCAAGTAACCTTCTGTAATATATTGGTTGGAATTAATGCTTTTGAAGTTTCCGTCGTTCTCATTTCAATTCGAATTGTTACCGATATTGTTTTCTGTTCCGAATCCTGTTACAATGTGAAGTGTGATATGTTTACATTACTTGATTGTTATATTTTCGTATCAGGTGCGTTGTTCTTTTAAGTCTATTATATAAATAAAGGCAAATGTATGAACAAAATATTTTTCCATCCTGACATTTAGTTTGTTTTTGCCGCAAAATTTACTATCTGCAATATAAAATGAGAAATGATTTAGAATTTTCATCAGTTTTTTGTTTGGTGGTGAAGCCTTCAGGTAGCACATCTGAAAAGCTTTACACTTTTATTTTACTCGGAAGCGACGAGTCGAAATCAAATTGGTTGTCAACCCTTGGACATCAAGTTGCTGAAACCCACGTTCGCGTAGATGTTGAAAACATTTTAACTGCCCTTCCAGCCAGTGAACTTAATCTTGAATTCCACCAAGCAGGAAAACTTTCTATTCAAAAAGCTCTCAAGTAAGTAAAATTTATTCTATATGTGCAGTAAACGGGTTCATCAACTCCATCAAATTGTGTGTATAGCAATTTCTTTTTTATCCACACTGATTTCATACCGCAGATTTAATAAAAAATAATCAAGTATATATTGCAAACTATTTATTGTTGAAATATATATATATATATATATATATATATATATATATCAATTTATATTTCTAAATGAAAATACTTATAAGATGGGATGTAGACACTGCCTATACAAGTGATACATTCAGCACTCAGAAAATCACCACACCGTTGCGAAATGGAATTTTTGGCATAGGTTATTGAATGAGGAAATTAGAATGAACAACTCATTAACAGTCCATTTAGCGGCATGCTTGTCGCTCTACAAATTTTAATTTTGGCTGCTATTATGTATTCCGGTATTTATTGTAGTGCGATGTATTAGTTTTTTCATTGAAATTTTCACAATTTTACAATATTTGTTTTATTATTTGCACTCGTAGTGATATTGTTTGTCCAAACAGTGACAAGGAAATTATGATTAAAATCAACAAATGATAATAGAATTCTAAATATTATTAATTTCGCTTTTATCTGTTACGATCTAATATGTGAAATTTACTGAAATCGACAAATTCGGTTGTGCTATTACTGAATGTACTATTGTTGTAATTCATCTGCCGCATGACAGATGGAATATTTTAAAATACATTTAGATTTACATGTTTCTTTGTAATTTTTAAATCTTTAGGGTTGCTAGGAAGGCTTCATTGAAGTGGTCTAAATCTTTTGGCAAAGCTCACCAAAGTCGTTCTCAACTTCCTAAACTTCTCAGTTCTTCAAATTTGAAAGTATTTCCTCTGCTTAAATTATGGCTGATATACATGTACATGTAATAGAATATTAATTCATGTACACATTTTTTCGGCGGCTATTTCTCTCGTACGTGATTTGCTGATTTGTTGATACCAGTATATGTGTACGATCGATTCTTCATACGACACTTTTGTTGTTCGTCATGGGTAGAGATATCAATGAAACGTTCATTAAATTGTCTAAAAATTCCTAAATATGTCACATGTACCTCAAAATTTGCTTAAGTTTTTTTGAAGTTCTTAAAATGTGTTATTTTGAAAACTAAACGTCATTATTCTATTTTTGTTAATGTCCGTGGGATGACAAATTAATTTTTCCTATTTGAGGTGCTTAATGATAAGTATTTCATGTTAGTTTTGTTTTAGCAGGATAAACATCATTCAGCGTTAACAATTTAGCTGCTATTTCTCGTGTGACATACTAATTTTACTAACTATCGCCCACAAGGTATTCCTGTAGAGAATAGCTTCACTGTAAGGAGGCTCTCATGATATTCGGTAATAGTTTTTACCGCATTGGCTAGGAGAATATATTCTTCAAATTTCTGAATTAAGAGCACAATGGGTTTGAGTTTGAGCTCTGCTTTCATGGGTAAATTGTGTGTGTCAAACAAATTGTGCAGTTCTTTCAATGCATTCGGTCGTAGATGATCGAGAATTAAACTAGTAACATCCTCGTATTTTTTACAATGATTTAGGCAAATCTCTATCGGTTACTCCATTCTTGTATTCATTAATTGGATATTAGAAATTCCATTCGTTCATGAAAGCGTTTGCTGGTACTCTTCACAAATGGCTGGACTTGGCATCACAACCAAATTATTTTGATTCTATATTTTCCTTGCTTTGTAGATATACGCGTCCGCGAAATAACAATAGGTATGCGGTTCGAATTGCAATAAGAAATTGTTTCCACCGATCATGCAGATAGCTATGATGATCTTGTATATTCCGACGCAGGCAATTATCACATCTAAGCAATCGCATCAAAAGCAGAAAACGTTCCTTGCTCATTGCTCAATAGACAGTGTACACTACGACAGTGTGCTTTTTGTGCGCATGCTATAACGCTTAAACCATAAAGGCCTCCATTACATTGTGATGGGTGTTCTTCAATGGAACTTTTCGGTCCCATTTCAGCTACATAATCATGATTTGACGCCCTGCTTTTAGACAGGTAAATCTGACAATATTTTCTAAGATATCGCTTAGGAAAATCATAAAACTATCTCTTGGTAATGCAGGCTTTATGTAATTCTCAATACGAAGCACTTTACCAGAAGGTTGTCGATCTGCAGTGTCTATATGTGTTGGTGCCAATTCAGACCATTTACAACCTGTTGATAAAGAAAGAATTTTTGGGAATTTTTCTTCATTATTGCATTCTATATTACTAGTTTCTTTTAGATCAAAAGCCATATTCACGGGAGCGCATATTATTTAATAGCATCATTCTCAGTATAGTCATCACCACTGTGTTTCAGCTTGTCCAAGATCCAATTCATTATCACTCTCGCTGTTAAACGCTAGATTGTCATCATCACTGTCATTATCACGCAAGTTGATATGTTCTGCAGATTCTTGAGCTGCTCTTCTTGTACGAGACGTAGTTGCCATAACCATGGAGTTCCGCTATTAGACATGGAGGCGAAGCGGCATTTACCTCCTTCCCGAAGAAAGCCATTAAATTAAATAAGTAAACTAAACATTATTAAGAAATTTTTAACTCAAAAATGAACATATATTGCAAAAACATTCAAAAAGTAAATTTTTTAAGTTGCCTTTTTGTTCCAATAGGGAGCTTTGCAAATGCATCTTTACAGTTGTTAGAGGCAAGGCAGTTAAAAGAGGATTTAAAAATGTGATCAAGGGAATCATGATTGCTACTGCAAATGTTATTTGAAACCAAGCAGCTAATCTCTGAATTTTCTATAGAGGATAAAACACATTGTTTAAAGACCTTCTCCGGATTGTTACACTTGAGTAAAGCAGCATGCAGTTCAGAGTTGCTGGAAATTTGCTTGAAATATAGAAAGAGTGTTGATACGAAAGTAAATATGAGACTTGATGGACGCGTTAAACTTCCTCGGTTATAATTTGAAAACACAGTTTCAATATTGGTAGAAGTTGAAGGTAAATCCGTCTCAGAAGTAAATAATTATTTGCAATGAATGCAGCTGTTTTTCAAACAAATTTTTCTGGCAATCCAACCAGATACATAGTATATTGCCCCACAACAAACATCATTCATGATTTCTTGCAACATTTCAGAATCTGGAACTAGAATTTTTTCAGTCAATAACTGCTGATGACAGATCCAGTTGTGTTAGCGATGAGGATTGTTCAACAGTAAGATCATTTGGCAGAGTATAGTACTTCATCAAAGATGCAATTTTAATTTTTTTTTCTGCTAAAAACAATTACCCAACATCTAATAAGTAACAAGCCCCATTAGCTTGTCGATACCAGGAAAATCGACGCTCAATCCATTCTGATGATATTGTTCCTGTTAATACGAACTGAAAGTGCTTATCATTAAGTAGATGTTCAATTAAACACTTTAAATAAGAGGAAGTTTGAATACCTGCTTCAAATGTTTGTTTACTGAATTCACATAAGCCTGATTCCTTCCAATGACGTAAATAGCAACTAAACTGATGAAAAAAGTCTAATTTCCAGTCGTTACAATCTGATATAATAGCACAATATGCATCTTGAATATTCCCACTTTTGGATGTTGATCTAACATTAACAATTTTCCAATAGTTTGCTAAAAATTGTAAGAAGTTTGCAGTGTCTTTCATGTCATGTTCTGCGTCATATTCCAACAGACCTTTAATGGTAGAATCATGAATGATTCGAATGGCATGAGAAACATTCGTTCGCTGCAATGAATTGGGACTTAAACAAGTTGGAGTAAGCTTGTAGGCAGTTTTGAGCGGATTGCAAAGTTCCAAATGATAGATAAGCTTTTGAAAATTAATGACTTCATCTTTTAAATTAAAGTAAGAACTAGCAGGAATTTGAAAAGATTTACGATCAATAAAATTGTATATGAAATTTTTCAAAAGATGAGTGCTATCATAAATCAGAAAGAGCTTATCATCTGAGTGAAATGGATTTCGAATAAATTGAAGTAAATGGGTAGAATTCCCATACACTTTACAAAGCTGCAGGAAAAATGGCTGATTAATTGATAAGTTATCTACTAAAACTGCTTGAATACGAAAAATGCCTTTGCAAAATTCACAAACTTGATGAAATTTTTCAAACAATTCATCTGCTGCCAAATCACTACACGGATAAAGAGCAAACACGTCACAATAATCCGAACATAATGATTTCACTAAGAATGCTAAAACAGTTTTCGCACACTTTCCATCATTAGTTAGTCCAACAAATTTGCCACTGCGAAAAGAAACTTTCTGAACAGTGTGTATTTCATCAATGCAGATAATAACATTTTTGCTAAAAGAATTTAACTTGGAAGCGCGGACATATAAATAATTATCTGAATTATGCAAACCGGGATTGATTTTCAAATTAGCACTTAGCTTTTGAAGTGTTCGCACTGAAGGAAGTATTAAAATCTCTGATAGTTTTTCATAAGCAGCAGTAGAATAAGACTTCACAGTAAAGGCAAAGAGCAATAATTGATTAGGATACTTTCTTTGAAAACGATTTGTAATGGCCAACTGCAGTTGAATAGTGACTATTAAAAGCACATTCCTAATCCGATCATCGTCAAGCAATGGATGAGTCTCTTCAAGTAATGTAGTGAGTTTACTTACAATACCGGTAATTACATTTTCTATGTCTTCATTTGATTCAGCACAATTAAATGGGATAACAGATTCGATAAATCTGAAAAAAAACTTAATTTTAGATGAACATTGCATAAAGGAATCAAGATCTTTAGTTGAAAAAGACTGAGAACTCTTAATTATGAAAGAAAGATCGTCATAAACATACAAAACACCTGCATTTTCCAAAGGAGATTTATTGTTCCAAACAATGAACGTTATCTGCGAATCGTTCCATTTCCAAAACACATTTGATGGAATGTATAGTTTTGATGCATGTATACCGTCCATTAGAGAATGTATTGATGTCACGGAATCCTCTTCTTTAAGTGCATCAATGAGGGTTGAAATCTTAGTATTTTCCTTTTCCAATCGAGAATTTGCAGTTGCTGATGAAGTTCTTTCTAAATATAAAAAGTTAAAATTGTTTCACTAATTCAAACAGAATATTATAATTAAATGTAAGTTTATTCCTTAAAAGGGATTTGTTCTTCTTTGAGCCGCATTACCGTTTTCACAACTGATTTATTGTTCTAACAAATTATTATAAATATAAATAAGTATTATTGAAATTCATACAGTATTGCTACTACTATTGCTGTCTAGTTCTAGCCGCATCAGTGTATAATGATTTGATAATGCAAAAGCTTTTAAAATGTTTAAGAATAATGCTGCTTTATATATTATATATTTATATTATACATTAGTTGAAATATTTATGCCCTTTTAATACTGAGTGCGACAAATATTTAGGAAGACCTTTAAACACTGATGGGACAGCAGTCTTTCAGGCGTTTTCGTTTGAGATCCTGCCGTCTATTTTTTTGATCTGTTGATCCTTTTATGAAATCGGATTCGGTAAAATGCAATTCACAAACACGGGTATGTTTCGTAATAATCAGGTATTTTCTGGGAATTCTATTAATCCAAATCGACTTTAAAGAATGCTTCTTTGGAAATTTAAATAGAGCAATTTGTTGTAGTGAACTTTTAGAGTAGCCACTTCGACATGATGGAACACAGCATTTATTTGGCATTTTTCTTTTTAATGTTACTGTCAAGGCTACCTCATAAGAAAGGCAGTGCAATCAGAAAGGATGCGAAATTTGCGGAGGTTCAACTTAATTGGCTGTCATCTTTCGTCGATCAGATGTAGTGCGGCACAAATTTTCTGCACGGGAATTGAATTAATCGTATTTACAAGCGCTTCGCCTCCATGTATAATAGCAGAACTCCATGCCATAACCTAAAAGTACAAAGATTTGAAAGATAGCGGCACTTAATATACTATAGTGCCACTCACCCCAAACATAAACAGACATATTTTATGCCATAGCAATCTAAGCTCTACGTACAACGACCTGTTCTGTTATAAGTTAACTAGGTAAAGTTTATAATAATAATTAACCCATTACTATTCTTGTTCAAAACTTGAAATTCTACAAGCACATATGCACTCATGGGGTGAAAAAATCACTCCAAACATAAAACATCACGCAGTATAACTGATCAAGCAATCACGTACGTAGGGAGCAGCATTCGAATTGACAAGAAGAATGTGCAATTATTTATAAACAGTGACTTCAGCATTTAAAGCACTATAAATTATTCATCTCCCTTTAAGTCCCTGAATGTAGTGTGATTACATGTACTGTATTTACTTAGTTTCCTCTTGTACACTATAACCTTTCAATTTTGAAATGTAGGCTTTCCATATTAGGATTGGTGATGGCGTACTTTAGACATTTGACATATTATTTTTCAGAGTTAAAAAGCGGAAATGTTTTTGAAAATTAAAAGATACTTTTTCAAAATAGCATTTACTCTTGAAATGCTGAATTAATGCTAAATTTAGCATAGTTATAATTGAGGCATACTTTCAATTTTCATTCATATGCTTTTAATCAATATGGCTGATAAGGTTTCCAGTATTCTTTTCAGTTCTTTATTGGGCTCTTGTTAGTTCAAGCTGTAATACTTGAACTATTTAATAATAAAAACTGTGTTTTGTTACTTTTGTAAAACACTGATCTGTCACCAATAAACTGTAATCGGGGTTACTGTGCCAGTCGACAGACTGAACAGTGGGTGATACCACGATCCAGGTCAGAACCTTACCCCTAGAATTTTACCCACTAAGGCTGGTTCAAGCGTGAGAATCCTCTGCCGACCCTGACACGCAGAGCGATAATCTGTGTTGAGAGAACCGCAGTGAAATCGAAGGCCAACCTTCAGTTGAGAGGTTGCGCCTTCCGCTTTAGACAAACAGTCCCGCTGACGGTGGTAACGTATTGAGCACCTGCTCTAACCAAGAAACTTGTCCCTTGACCTAACTCATAGACCAGAAGAGAGTTATCCCTGACATGACTACTTCATGAAACGCACTCATAGTGAGCACCAGCGAACCGTCCTGCTGACAGTGTTTCCACTGTACCGCCGGCTGTTCATTAAAACCAAACAGACATGCTTTGCCAACGTCACCGTCTCACATATGCACAAAGCTCAAATGGTGGCACCTGTACGAGCATCCGTACAGCGACGCACTCCTCAAGCGTTGGCGTTACCCACGAATCGCAAAGTGGAGGCCGCTTGCTACGATGGTTTAGACGCACTTCCCTTTGGGCTGCCAATAACTAGTTTTCCACTGACATCACCAACGGTCCACTAGTGACCGATGGTCAAAACCCAATGATGGGCCACTGGTTTTTCTACCGTGTTGCCACCAGTGGTTGGGTAAGTGGACTATTATATACAATCTTAGTCTCTTACATTGTTTCAGTGGTTCAAAAACAGAAGCCAGCCCATATTAATTTTACATAATAATTTGTATATTGTATGAAAATCAATTTCTTACATTTATATTTATAATTTATGTATTTCACGCGTTAGAGCGACAAAATGTTGTCATTTTAATGTACTGTAAATTATGAAAATTATTTAAAAATAGTTGTAGTTGATATATAAATTATGTAGATTGCTTAGCAAACTTGCATTTAATAATTCAATTTCAATAATTGGTCCTTTGAAGAAAGTTTGATTTTAATTTAGTGAAGTTCAGGTATGGCAGTTTTAAATGTGATCGGGTGACGTGCGCCTTGGTTTTGATGTGAATTCTACTCAATTTAAGTCTCAATTTAAACATTTTTAAATTGATCTCAATTTTAATTGAAATTTTTAAATAATTTAATCGATCACCACTGTGTCTGACCTTGTAACCGAATACAAAAAAAAATAAAATTTTCACTTATCACAGAAGGTGACAATTCTTATGTGGTAGTAATTTACAGTCGCAGTAGTATTAAGATGGTAAATTTTAGCTAGAGTGTCCGTGGCTTTTGCATGACCCGCTGTTGTAACAATAGCCATGCTCGTCAGTATACATATGTGGGAGGTCTTGTTGAAACGGTTTTTAAAGTTACATCGCTTGTTCACTTGTTTATATTTTCATTATTTTATTGGCCAAACGTTCTTTTAGCATCTCTACGCAATATTATAAAATCAAGTAAATGAGTTCTGATGGCAAAATCATAATTTACATTGGGCTTGTCAAAGACAATGATGATATTAATTTGTTAAAACTATTAGTCAATCTAATTAGCCCAAAGGTTTTTAAATACCACTTTGAGTGCGACTGGTTTGCAATATCTCGCCCTTCTATTAACATAGTAGGACTGCAATCGCAATGGAATAAGGTTCTCCAGCGACATCTTAGAAGTTCTTTTGGAACAATGAACCACATAATTTTCCTACTCGAGCAATCATTTGGCTAAATAAACGTTTTTCTTTAAATAACTTAAATTTTTAGAAATATAGGAAGAAAAATTCTATGAATTCTTATAATTAACCTTTAAAATCATGATGATAATAAATTTATGGAATATATTTTAAATAATATAAGAATAAAACTAATGAAGTTACGATATAGTAGATGCAACAAGCAACTTGTGTTTCGCAATCCATTTAATCATTATTTTAGTAAGGATATCTTCGGTTTCAGAAAAGCAGCATAGGCACAAACAAGTTTTTAGGAAGGGTTAATTGAGAGTCTAATTTAACCCGCTCTTCGATTTAGTCATTGTTCACCAAATGAGGTTCTAGTAGTTAATTTCCAGAATTTTCAAGGGCGGCCTTTCATTATTTTTAGTTTTCTTTTAGCTGATTTCAATTTAAATGTCTTCACATAATTTTGAAATGATATCATTGCAGTTATACAGGGTTACTAAAAAATACGGCAACCGTGTATACTTTGTGCTTTCTCCTTTATTTATTCACCGATTACCCTTATTTTAGAGTGTATGACAGAATCAACTAATGTGAGTACACCAAAACCCCAGTGGGTGCTGGAACAAAGAATACACTGCTTTAAATTTTAATACAAGACATGCTCGTTTAAGAAAACCCAGGACATTTCCATGCGTCAGTTCGAATGTGAAGAGGCTCCATCCAAAGACAGAAGTTAGAACACTTCGAGAAGTATGAAACCGTCCTAGCCAGCCGGGACGTCCCAAGAAGCGAACAGCCGAGCTGATCGAAAGTTTGGCAGAGTCTACCAGCAGAGTCCGAAGCGCTCCGTGCGTAAGCGAAGTCAGTCCCTCGGTATTTTCTATGAGACTTGCAGGAGAGTGCTGATGAACAATATTAGAGCTTTACCCATACAAAATATAGACGCTGTAAACCCTTACAGCCTCAAACAAGAAGCAGAGGAGCACTATGACAGTCAATATGCTAAAGAAAATCGAGGAGACATCAAGTTTCTTTAACATTCTTTGGACTAGAGATAAGCGCCGTACAGGTTTTGTAAAAAATTTTCCACCGCAAAAAATAAAACTTCATCGCTAACCAATGCAATCAATGATCGTTTGTTTACAGCAAACCACCGCAATAAATGGAATTTTACCGCGGTATACCGCAACAATGACGATTGTTATCTTCGTAAGTAAAGATAGATATTTCTAAATTTTTTTAAGGTTATGGATCATTCATAGAAAAGTTTAAGGGCAATTTCTTAGGTTGTTTGTCAATTCGTTCAATTTTATTAGGGTAGTATCAAATTGTCCATGAAATATGTAAAAATTACTTTGAATACATTGCATGTGAAATCTTAGTTTTGCTTCAGAAACAGTCTTTTAAAAAACACTTAGAGATTTTAAATCTTAAAACAAAACACGTTGTTTGTATAACTTTTATGCCACCGCAATTGTGGAAATCGCAAACGCGGTACAACACACCACAGCATACCGCGGTATTACGACCGCACTCATCTCTACTTTGGAACTCAGATGTTTTCTAGGGATCCTTCAGACCCAATGAAGTAGCCACCAAGCCCCTGTACTCTCCTTAGCGTACGGAGTAGGCTGCAATCTCGGCCAGAGGCATCATCGGACCAATCATCGTCGAAGAATCTGGTGGAGTAGTGACAGTCACCAAGGAGCGGTTTGTGGAGCTCCTCAAAACCTTCAAGAATGAGCTCCAGACTCTCTACCCGTCGCTCATGAGCAAGTTTTGGTTCCAGCAAGACGGGACAAGTTTCCAGACCTCAAACCTGTCGCGGGATTGACTGAAAGAGTGATCAGACTGATTTTGAGTTGGCACCTCATAGCCCGGACCTAACCCCGCCAGATTATTTTCTTTGGGGCTATGTCAAGGACAGAGACTACGCAGGGAAACCCAGAACCATCATGGAACTCAAGGGAGGATGTAAGAGCCATTACCAACACAGTCTGTAAGAATGTCATGGACAACTTCGTGCTGCGACTCAAGAAATGCACGGAGCTAAGCGGAGGCCATCTAGAACATATGCTGTAGAACGGAGAAAAAAGGACCAAAGTATTTTAATGTGATGTTTTTAATATAATAAACTAGTTATGACCAAAGTTTCATGCTATTCGGACAAAATACTGAGAAACGAGGCCTAATTAGATTTGGGGCTCGTTTTTGTGTCACCCTGTATATTTTGTAGAAAATGATATTAAGTTGTAAATGCATTAAGATACCCAAAATGCTATTCAAAGCCGCATGTATCGTGCTTAAATATTTGCAATTACCTATAAAATCACTGGTGTGAACCTATTTTAATTCATTGAGTGAATATATAAGCATGGAAGAAATTACACGGATACATTGAGAAAATACTAAAAAACCTTTGACACCATAAGTTTTCCCTTATTACTCACATAAGGGAAACATATCATTTAAACGCAAATTAGCTTGAGATAATTGTTCGTAAGGGAAAGCTTTCAACCTCTAAAAATGTTGGTAAGTATTGTGGTTAAGAAAATAAGTCATAAGGGAAAACTTATCGTGTAAAATTGCTTTAAAAAGATATGGGACGAATTGTTCTCTGTACATTGAAAGTTAGTGAGGTAAAAGTGTTCCCTTAAATTTTTCGAATCGGTGTAACCTTCGCCCCGCTTTAAAGAACAGACTTGATTGGCAGTGGGGAGAACGCTAGAGGTGAGTCGCCCCATGTTGCTCAAAGTGGGGCGGACAATTAAATGTGAATCCAAATTACTTCAAGCGAGTTGACTTGCAGCTGGTTGACTCAACTCCAGTGAAGCAGGCTTTAGTTTCCGGCCTGTGCCTCTCTGAAGTTTCCCCTAAAACTATGTACATAAATACACACGATACGTGAAATATATCAAAGATATTTTTTAATGTGAAAAGTTTAAAATGTTCACGTACTTTGGTTTCAGAAACTTTGAATATCAAAATATGGTAAGACCCCATTGCATTGCTTGTTTTTATATCAATTTCCTTAATGTAGTTAGATTTTAAGAAATTTTGAATGTCAATGTTTCTGAAAATATATAAATATAATTTTAAAAGGCAACTGGGAATGCATTCTAGTTCATTTATTGTATTGCAAATTATTTACTTCGTTTTTAGATGAATACTACTTGCCTGCCTAGACGCACTCTACCAACCAAAGACTCCACCTTATCTCAGTCTTCGGTTTCACTTTTCAATAACAAACCTTGAATTTTATATGTTTTTAATTTTATGTGTAAATGTAAATTGACTGTTTGAATAATTAAATCTCTTTTACCTCTGAATATGTATTTCAATGTAAGATTAATTATTAACGGATTAAGATACTGCAAATTATAGTAAGTTATTATATAAATCAATACATTGATCAACTAAGATGAATCTAGCGGATATACTAACATTGAATTTTTTAAATAGCAAGTTCAGTCCATTAAAAACGCACAATTTAGCTACACTCATTGCCTCAAAACTAAACGTCTTCCGAACTGTGCCAAATATATAACTAATTTTTCTGAATTTTTATTAAGCTCAATCTTATGCTAGCGTTGAATTTCTTGCAATTATTTTCTGTTTACATTAAATTGTTCCATGTTCTTTATAAAAGATTGATTGCATATGATTCAGTGATTTCGAAAGGCGAGAGTGAATACTTGTTGAATTGTTTAGACGCAGTGCAAAAACGAGTTGTACGAATTCGGATAATTGAAAATTATGCACCTATTTGTGTTACAGGGGGATGTCGCTAAATGTGCCCCCCTTAGAAAAGTTTGGAATATTATGCATAAAGCTTGATAACATATTTATTTTACAACAGTAGTTGGCAATGGTACAAAAAACGATTAAAAACGATAAAAACATAATGTTGTAGGGGCATGGTGGGTCAATTAGTACTTGGTTGGACCACCCTCAGCATCGATCACAGCTTGGACTCTTCGAGGAACATTTTGGATAAATTTTCGCATCAAACCAGACTCGATCATGTCTTTCCATTCTCTATTCAAACATCTGATCATGGCAGGTTTAGTTTTAGGATCTCTTAAGTAAACTCGTCTTTTTAACTCCGACCACGCGTGTTCAATAGGGTTTTGATCAGGGCTATGTCCAGGCCAGAAAAACTGACCTGGACGCCCACCCTCTTTTTTCATCAACACATTGAGTCCAAGTTCCTCTTTTTTTTCGCAACTTCCAAATGATCGATGGCAGGAGGCCCCATCTTCTTGGAGCCTCGCGTGCCTCTTGTCAATTCCTAAGCGTTCATATTCATCAGCAAAAAAATCCAAAATCTGAACGTAAACATCCGTGTCAATAGTTTGATCTCCATGAACAATGAACAAATCAGAACTTTCGTCCATTCCAATGAAAGCGGCAACGTGAAAAATGATGCCATTTCTTGTTCGAAAAGTTTGGGGTTCATGAAACTCGTCACATCTTGCTCCCAAATTATAAGAATTACCATTTTCCATAAGCCTTTTCGGCATTTCATCCGACCAAAAAATCCAGCGCAAATAACCTTCCCAATCATGACCAAAATTCTCCTGCATCCAAAGTGCCCAAGTCAATCTGTCAGCCACATTTTTTTCACTCAATTTTGGTTTTTGATTTGGCCGTTGATATTTTGCCCAACTGGCTTGTTCTGGTAAACGCAACCAATACTGAATCCGGTTCCTAGTTGTGTTGCATTCATCTGCTGTCGTGCGAAGTCCTGCACCTTGCACATTTTTTAGTTTTTTTGTTAATTTTTTAGCCAATCTCTTGTCGATGGTTTTTGATTTGCCTTTGTCCGAACGTTCCTTTCTTTCCAAAATTCCATCATCTCCACAGTTCAAACGATCACGGACTTTCCTGATTAAGGCTTTAGAGTTTCCTAGTTCCTTGTGAATTTTATTAACTGACCAACCGGCTTTTATTAAAG
>CABFPE010000017.1:1484201-1496510 GCA_900660155.1 Hofstenia miamia | reverse complement strand
TGTAAATATTTTAATTTTTTAGCTTGTTTATTGTATATGTATGTATTTTAGTATGTGCTGTTCAATTTTGTAAATATGTGTGTATATATATGTTTGTAAATATTGTACATATATATTTTTTTCAAATTTGTCAGCATGTACAGCAAATGTACTATCATTACATAAACAAAAATAAAGCTATTGAAGACTTATTATTATTAAAAAATGTAACTAAAGCTCGACAAAACTTATTTAATCAATTAAATTCTATTCGAGCAAAATGGCGATACGTCCATAAATTTATTGGAAAATCTAAGCATCAATAATACGGCCGTAACAGACAAAACCCAAATAGTAAATAATTTAAATTTAATATTCAAAGAACTTGGAAATTTCAATTTCCCACCTTATAAGAAAAAAGAAAATTCTGATAATCTCAAACAATCAAAAAATTTTCCTTTAGACTTGCTACAATCAATGAATTAGAAATCATTGTTAAAAAAACTTGATACCAACAAATCAACCGCTTCTTATAATCTCCGATTTTTTATTGACCGTTTTTTCCTATTTTTGGAGAACAATTGTTAGTCGCATTTAATCAATGTATTATTAATTGTGAGTTTCCAGACTTACTAAAAAAATCAGATATAAATCCTATATGTAAAAAAGGTGACAACCTAAACGCAAAAAATTATAGACCCATTTGTATTACGCATCCTTTTAGCAAACTCTTTGAAAAACTGTTGTATATTCAAATAAACGCATTTCTAAAATCTGAAAACATCCTATCGAATAAGCAATTTGGTTTTCGTGCTGGGCATAGCACCCAAGACACAATTTTATCGATCACGCAACAAATTAAGTCTAATATATCTCATAATAACTGCAGTTGTGTAGCATTACTAGATTTAAGTAAGGCATTCAATTCAATGAATTTTGATATTTTGCAAGACAAGCTTATAAATTATAATTTTGGTGCTACCTCAATTAATTTAATAATGAACTTCCTAAAAATAGACAGCAACGTGTAATATTAAACAGTAAAAAAATCAAGCTGTGTTACGACTGACCGTGGGGTGGCTCAAGATACTGTGCTTGGCCCTATTTTATTTGCAATTTTTGTAAATGATATAATAAAACATGTTAAATACAGCGGCATTTACCATTATGCCGGCGACACATGCCTAATAAGTACCGCAAAAAATGCTTTTTATGCTACAAAAAACCTCCAAACAGATATAGAAAAATTAAACAATTATTTTACAAATAATCAACTAAAACTAAATATTGAAAAACTCAATTTATAATTTTTTCACCAAAGGCACAAATAAATCTAATAAATGATATAGAATTAAAGATAAATAATGACTCAATAAAGCAAAGTTAATCAGTCAGCTACTCAGGAGTGGAGATAAATAATGAATTGAAATTTGAAAAATTTCTACTGAATAAGATTAGATATCTTTATCACTTACGGAATGTAATATCAAGCAATTATCATAAAAAACTAATACATGCTTTCTGTTTGTCTCATTTTTTAAGATAAGATAAGATAATCTATATTCATTTGAATTTTTTTATAATATTTTACTGATATTTCAAATGAATAGCGTCATTAACTACTATGCACAAAAAAATGAATAATAACAAAAATGAAATAAAAAAACACTGACTAAAAAATACACTGACTACGGATAGCTTACAAATTTCGATTTATTGTATAATCGTTGTTATAAAATTTAAATCCTATCCATGATCTACCTGATATAAACTTTTGTTTGAGAAATAATAATTTTAATTCTTTTTTAAATTTTTTAAGTTTGTCTATTATTTTCATTTCTTTTGGCAATATATTCCAGTTATTAATTGCGGTATTAATAAAGGATTGACTTATGATATTTTTATTAAATTTAACACGTGGGTAGTTTTTTGATCGATTATTTTGCTTCAGACAATCTGGCGAAAATGAGAATGATATCTCGTTGTAGGGTGGAATTTTCTTTATGAATTTGAAGAAATAAATAATAATATTGTAAATAATTAACTCTTGTGCAAAAGAATAGACTTAGGAATATATTCTTTTGTTTTTGAAGAGTTTGTATTACAAACATTTAATGCCCATTTTAGTTGAACTCGAAGCTTTTTTATCATTAGGCTGTGTACATTAATATATAAGATATTAGCATAGTTTAAATTACTCATAACAAATGCATGAAACATTTGAATTACTGCAATTGTGGGTAACTGTTGGGAAACATGAGATATCTTTCTAATATCTATGACGAAGCATCAGTATATCGTAATAAATATAAAATATTATCTCCGTTTTAACAAATTCATCTGCATATGCTATCTATCTTATTTAAAATCAAATCTCTACAAACATCTCTCCTTTTCCTTAATGACTATATTAAATTAAATGAGCGATCGCAAAAATTTCTGTGTTTAGATAAAAATTCTAATGGCTTTCAACACATATCAATTAAATTGTGGAATAATTTAGTTTATGAAACGCGAAAAAAAGTTTAGGAAAAAATTGAAGCAATTTCTTCTAATAAAACAGTATACATTAGGGGACGGTAATACACTTCATGCATTCGAAACATATATCCAACATTGAGCACCTACACAAACATTCACTCAAACATTGATTATATTTTTATATATTGTACATATTAATTTATAGTTAATTATTTGTTTATGTTTTATTTTTTGTCATGTGTTAGTTTGTAGATTTTTGTATACATATATTGCGCAATAAATTTGCTCTGAATCGTATTATTTTTTTATTATTATTATTATTATTATTATTTTCACATTTCAAGCAATTTGGAAATCTTGAGAAAGGGATGTAATTAATGCTGAACGTGCTCGAAGGAAATTAGTACTAAATATATTGCTGTGGTTGAAATACTTGAGAACATTCACAATTTTCCTTCTCCATTCCAATTATTTAAAAAAAATTTATATATTATCTGCACATACTAGCAAATCTGATAATTTCAGGAATAGAACCTAACCCAAGCCCACATCAAATTCTAGATTTTGACCAATATATCATAACTATAAATAAAACACTTGGCTTTAAGTCTATACCTATAAACTTTCAAAATTTATCAAATAAAAACATGGAATATTGAAACTTAGTAAATGAATTAGGGGAGAATTTCATTTTGGGGATTTTACTCATTTCAGAAACTTGGCTAAATAATTATAGCATGGATTACTCCTGGTCCTTTGATTAATCTAAATTTACTGTACTTAGAATGGATAGATCCCACGAGTTGCACTTAAATAAGAGAAAATAGGAGGCGTTCTATTATTAATACCAAAAAAATTAAGGCACACAATTAGGCTAGAGATTGCTACTAAAAACACTTTTGAAAGTCTTTAGATACAAATACGAAAGCCTTCTTCCAAAAACAAAAATAACTTATTAATATTTCTTACTGCCCACACAAACATTTTTTCAAATAATTAGTAACAGAAATTATAAAAGCATTAAATGTAAACAATACTATTATTATGATGGGAGACTGGAACCTTAATTTCTTGGACAGTAAAGATAAATCTAAAATATTAATTTTTTATTAACTTTTAACTTGAAAATGGTTAGCACTAACACCCTTCAAGATGTGCTTCACAAAGTGAAACCTTGATTAGTTCTTCATCATTAACATGCTTTAAGTCATAAATACATTTGCTCAGAATTTTCTCACTCAGATGATTGCATCGTAACTCTATGCTGTAATTCATCTCACCTAAGTTCACGTAAAGTATGGATAAGAAAAAGAGAAGCATGACCATTTTATAGTTACTAAAAGAAAGTCTTAAATATGAGAATTGGGCGACAGTTTATAGTGCTTTAACTCCTAATAAGATGTTCAATAGGATTTCAAATATATTAATAATTTTGATAAATATTGCCCAGAAAAATCAATTTTAAGAAACGAAAATCCAATTATGACAACAATTAAGAGCAAACCATGGATTGATACACATTACTTGATTAAAGAAAAAATGATAAGTGGATTAAGTATATTAATGAAGAATCCTCTGGGAATTTTGATGACAATAAAAATGCATTAAAGAAAAAATGATAAGTGGATTAAGTATATTAATGAAGAATCCTCTGGGAATTTTGATGACAACAAAAATGCACTTAACTTATGCAACATAAAAATTCGTACAACCAATATTACAATTCAAATTTGATAAAATGGATACTCGAAGGTCAAAATGGATATTTATTAATTAAATGCTTAACAAAAAAACAGGCTTTACTTCTGTACAAGAAATTCATCATAATGGCGAAACAATTAATAATGCTAAAGACATTTGTACAACTACGACGGAGAAAATATATAATTTAACTACGTTGAAAAAGTCGAAACTTTTACACCAAAATTTAGCTTTCGTTATTTAACAAAATATGAAGTTTTAAAAACAATCTCAAAATTGAAAAATATATCTAGCGGTCCATCAAAAATCCCCGTTTGGTACTTAAAAATTGTAGCCGATTTAATTGCTAATACTTTCTGTGAGATTCTGAAATAGATATTCTATTTTACCGGATCAATTAAAACTAACCAACATTACACGGGTTTACAAAAAAGACGACCGAAATGTATGTTCTAATTATCACCCTATTTCCCTTACATCGCCTATTAGCAAAATTTTTGAGAAACTGCTCTCCGTTCAAAACAATAAACGTTTCACTAAGTATATCTTATCGAAAACGCAATACGTATTTCGGAAAGGAACATCTACTAATGATGCACTGATTTACGCCATTGAAAATTCGAGAAAAGATATTGTTGACAATAAATACTGTGCTATTGTAACATCGGTGCTGGTTGTTAGTATCGGCTAGCCTAGTGTTTTCAGCTTTTAGTATGTATTTGTAAATATGTTGATAATGACTTTGTATATAATACCAATTAGTTGTAAATACAGAACATTTAAAAAAACAGTTTTATAGAGTTGAGTGGCAGACGGGAATGCCTGAACTCTTGCGATATTATAATATAGCATGTCGTGACTTATCAAAAGCATTTGATTCTCAACCATAAAATGTTTATTTCTAAACTTAAAAAGTTGCATTTTTCAGCTAATAGCATCGACTTAATCTCAAGTCATTTATACAAAAGAAAGCAAAGGGTAAAATTAGAATATCGTGATTTAAGTGTAATTAAAATTTCCTTGTAAATTCTGTATATAAATATTAGTGTGCATGTATATTCTAGATGCACTGTTATACTGTGACCAATATTTATATTGTTAAATTAAAACAAGATATAGTTTCTTCTTATTAATAATTTTCAGGAAGTCGAAAGCGCATAGGAGCAACAACTAACCTTATTTCTTCTAACTTAGAAGTTCTAAATAGATAAGCCGCCCTAATTTATAGAAGTGGGACGTCCGCAAAGTCAGAGGGTAAAGCATTTCAAGGGACAGCGATCTGTTGCGGTTTAAGAACGAAAATGAGAACAGACACACCCATATCTTACAGAGCTTTGATATTTGGTCAAAATCTCCCCTCATACAATACAAAGTAGAGCTCGCCCAAACATGTTGTCAGACAGCAGATGTGATTGTCGCTGGATATTAATTCTAGGCATTTTGCAACATCATCTAATGATTTTCTTTAATTTTTTAAGTGAATCTCAAATGGCCGTCAAGTGTGCGGATAGATAGCTACTGAAGCTTTTTAGCTTATTTGATATTTTTCGTATCATTTTAGCTGAATGATATTCTGCAAAAGAAATCTCGAGAACACTTATTTGGAACCAAGTGAGTACACAATGTACATTCTATTGCAGTCACTGTATATAAAAAATAAGGTTCTTGGCCCGATCCAACAAAGCAAAGTGTTGTAGGCGCGGAGACGATGCACCTATTGTATTTGTCTTCGTAAAATTGACACAATGATTCGAAAGGGCCATTCCAGTGTTCAACGCATTATCAAATGCACATAAATAGTTGCAAGCAATTTTATATTTTACTTCTATAATTTCCGATTAATTTTGCTTTATTTGTTGCTGAAACTTATTGCATTCAAACGGTTACGATAGATTTTTATATAGGATCTGTAAATTACCTGTAACAGATATTTTTGTACTACACTTTTCAAGATCAATTTCAGAAAAATTAAGATAATTCAGAAAAAGTATGATCAAATTTAGAATAATTTAAAGCGAAGAACAAATACATTTGGTAAAACAGAATATAATAGAAAGCTAATGAAGAATTAATTCTTAAACTACATTACTCAACATTTTTAGGAACAACGAGTACAATACTAGAATGGAGACAAGTATATCAAATTTTCAAGCAGAGGTTATAGTAGAGGAATAAATGAAACAGTCAATAAAAGACCTCCGATTTCATTGTTAGAATAACATCAATATATTACATAAATGTAACCAAGATGCAAGCCTACTGCTATGGTAATTAAGGTGGTTAAAACAATGGCAAAAACTTATAATTTCAATTAAATCTTCTATTATATAAAGGGCAAATTGTGTGTTTGTCCGTTAATAACTCAGAAACTTTTAGATATAGGTACATACATCATATATTTCTGTAACTCCATGACCTTCTGAAGGTTTTAGGCACATTTAATCAATGACTTAATTAGTGAACTAATTATTGACTTAAATGTTCCCATACTTCATTTCTTTATATAAGTGGCATTTCATAGTTCCTCTTATTATTTAACAGCTTTCTCAGTTTTACAGCTGTTTTACGGAAAATTTCCCAGTTTTGTAGGTATTGCTTATATTGGGAGGAATATCCCAGGGAAAATTTTCTGCTTTTTGAATGAATTTCCCGAGTGAAGCACGGGTCAAACAGCTAGTCTATTAATAAATTTGTAGCCTAATTAATCTTTTTCCGTAAGACTTCAAGTAAACATTATCAAAATATCTACACGCAGCTTGAGCATGCACCTGTACATGTACACTGGATATCTACAGTGGGTAGTGCAACTGCAGGGAAAACGTTTCGAAGCATGGGATGCCCGTGACAGTAAAATAAGAAATCTTTGTATCCTCACATACAAAACCTTACAACCTGGAAGGATAATGAATAGTCAAATTCTCATCCATTCAATTTCTTAATTTATATTTCTAGGCTTGCGAACATACTCAAGCTCATTGTGCAAATATCTATTTGCAATACAAAGCATATCCAAATATTTTTGAAAAAAAATTGCTTTAAAATCATAATATTCTCTAGAAATATCAGCAAATAAAAATTATGAGAAAAACAAGACTAGATTTGATGCAGATACCTCTAGAACTTTCTATTTTCGCACCTGCTTTAAGTATTTATGTGCGTAATAATAATCACTTAATAGCTTGTTGCTTAAATTTTTGTCATGAAGTAAGAATAAAATATTTCGTAATTACAGTCACTTGTTGTTCTGTATTTTTAGAAAAGTTAAATCCTTTAAGCACATGAGCGTCAAACGGAGATTTACTACGTCAAATTAAAAAAAATTTCGGTAAGTTGGTATTTGTGCTTCTATTATCCCGAGAATAGCTATCGAATACTAACTTGAGTCAAGCTACGCTAAACTGGTGATAAATCGCATAATCATATATTGCTAAATTAATGTCATTTGAATGAAACCCTTCTAACACTATCCACAGTAAGTCCTGGGGTGATTTTAAGTTGAATAGAATGAATTTTACTTACTTTGTTTCAAATTGGATTTAAATATTTCTATAAAATTAATGCATGGTAGCCTTTTGACGAAAACCAATATTTGAAACGGCTGTAAAGCTAATAGGCATTAACTGAAATTATCAAAGAGGTCAGATAATTATATTTAGCGAGCAAATAAGAATAGTCTAGAATTATTCAGTCCTTGACAAAATGCCGCAATTTCGACAATTATTACTACTGTTTCAAAAGTCTATAAAAGTACTTTATGAATCGCAGAAATTCAAATATTTGAATGATAAAGTTCATTTTCAGTTAAATAAGCCAATTCAGTTAAAATGCCAAAAAATAAAGTATCTCAATATTTCTCGTCCTATCAATATCCGATAATTACATGGTATGAAGGCTGCACGTGCAAAAAAAATTGGAACTTGGAAGTTTTAGTTGAATTTTGAAACAAAAACCTCTTTCCAACCAACCAAAATAATTTTTAAATATTGCATAAATATTTTTATGTTTGCTAAACATGAGAACATCCCAAAATAGAAGAAAACTTTCAATATTTCTGACCCGTTTTTAGTTTTGAATTTAACCATTATTATTGAATTACCAAAAGTATCTAGTAAACTTGCAGTTCTTCAAAATTTCTAAAATTGGAAAATGTAATTTTTTTTGTATTGCAAGAAGTAATTGGTGAGACCCTTTACTTCTACTATTGAGAATATCCATTAAGAGGCCTATATCTGTGGTAGGAAGACTCAAAGAAATTGGAAGTACATTAAAAATCAGTTGTAAAGAGTAATGCTCTGGCTTAGGAAAACAAAAGAAGCACTTTGTTTGAATTTTTTTCTAAGTTGTCAATATCTGTAGAATGCACCAAGCAAATCTTAGAAACATAATATAAACTCTGTAAATTGGGATTTCTAATATTTAAAAAAAAATTTTGAATAGTAGATTTCATCATATCACCACTTTAATTGATATTGTTTAAAACTAATTTTTAAACTTATTCTAAATGTAATGTGATCACGATAAATCTCCTGTGATGAATACAATCAAATCACTAACACCGTTATCTGACGAAAAACATCACTAAGCAGATGGCTAGAATTTTCGCAAATTCAGTTTTCTCATTATTCCAATAAAACACAATTTAGTATTATTTTCCTTAATATTATTCAATGATTCTAATTTGTCCATCTCAGAGAGCTGGAATAAATGGTTGCACAACTTACAGTATTGTTCACTCGGTTGCCCAATACTTAAATACGAAGTTTAGAAAATTATTTTCTCTGTTAAGATTTTCGAGTTTTATAATCTATTGAATGAATCTAGCGGCAAACTTCAATGAATAGAAGGTTCATTGAGTTTTTGCCAAAAGGAGATTTTTCATCTCATTTTGAGGCATTTTTTCTTCAAAATATTTCGTAGTTTCATAATTTCAAAATGTTCTGTGCTATATAATATTTTCGATGAGTATACTTTGCAACTGTTCTACTTGTAAGGAATTGATTGGGTGGGTAAATTTTGAAATGTATTGTTGCTGATTAATCTTTCACAGTGATAATTGGCTTAGACATAATTAAATGCTGCAAATCTTGACTTGATCCATTATTGAATAAAATTTGCATAAATTAGGTAAATAAGGTAAAATTAATTCTGCATAATTGGACAAAATATCACACAAATGATACACAGTGTGTAAAATTGAATTTTTAAGAGATATATTTTAGGATTTTCGATAAAAGCTTATTGATAGAATTTTTGTATGATTGCAAGCAGAAGCGAAATCCATACGCGTCATGAAAAGCTTTGAAGTTTATTTACCGTTCAAATTAGACAGTGTGCATAGATATGATAGAATAAAAACCCTAGCCATAGAATTTTTATAATACTAAGATTTTATTTACGGAAGGTTAATTTGCACATATAGAGAATTTAGGAAACCGTAGCACAAGCAGAAGTAAGAACATGCAAAACTTTTATTACTAAGAATTTAAAGGAAATAAAAGAAGCTACTACAATTGTAAGTTTCCCAATAAAAAATTCCCACCGAATGATTCCGTCTGCAAAAATCCTTTGTATACTTTGCACCGAGAAGTCTCAACCCCTCACTAAGTTAGCCAAACTACAAAGGAAAATTTTGTGTTAAAAAGCATAGCAAATTTGTTAAAAAAACTCATTTAATTCAAAAGGTATACCCAACAAAAACAAGTCGTCTCTTTGACCATGACGTCAACCAATAGGAATTTGAATTTTATAGGCCTAAAGCTTTCCCAGCCATTGAAATGTGGCATTTCATATTTTTTAAACTCTGAGTATGGAACTTCTTTATGCCGGTCCCGTACTCATGAGTGGTTATCAGGTTTGTGTTAGTAAAATCTGATAGTCCAAACTCTACTCTGGTGTATTCAGTAATAAAATTTATATAATGCTGTATTTTTACATATATTTTCAGTTAGAAGAAAGCTGGATATTTTGTTCAAATATTGTTTTGAAAAACAAATTAAATGCAAAGGTTTAACAAATGCTTGCAAGTATTAAGCAATGTTATTTGCATAATTGCAATTATGTATGGAATCAGATGGATGAGAAGTAAATATTAAGCATAAAGGAGTTGCTACTAAAAGCATATGCAAATACTAAGAATAAAAAAATTATTAAAACACTTCTGACTGTAGGAGCAGGAATTGAGAAAAGCATTGAATCATAAAATACTAGTTAGAAGTCGGTTCTTTTGTATCCAAATAATTAACATACGGTTCGACAGCTTTGGCCAAAATTATTCTTCAATATACATATATATATATATATATTTTTTTTTCTTATAATAGCATTGGTAGATTTAGTTTGTATTTATATTAATGTCTTTTGCTTATGCTTAGTTCTTTTAATTCTATATCAACTGATAACATGTTTGGGCATGCAACTGCCAATATCAAAAAGTTCCAAAGCATCAACCTTCCGATTTTTATGCAATGATTTATTCTCATAAGGATTTTTATCTACATGTAGTTTTTGAATCAAAAGCGTCAAACTTTGACAAAAAAATCAATACTTTAATACTTCAAAAAAATAAAAATCTTAAATTCCTATAATCATATTGGAAGCAAGCAAAGCCAAAATAATTTGCTTCAATTCAGCATTTATTATTTTGAATTTCACTTAGAGTTTCAGCATAAGATTTATACACTGGATTTAACTCTAACAAAAATGTGAGGGAGTTTTTCTTTTTACAAACATTGGCAAGTGTTCCATAATGGCCGCTTGCAATATTTATATATTGCAATTGCAAACCATATTTCTTATTTAGGATTCCTAAATATGCATCTTCTATCCCAGGCAGTAATTTATCCCTTAAGGATGCATCATAAAGAAGTGCAGCAACAGTAGGGGTCATAAATCCACATCTTCCCGAAATATAGGTTGGAAAAGTTTTGTTGGGATACTCTTCAATGAAAGTTTCATACTCAGGATGTAACTTGTCCGAATTTCTCAATGGAGCATTCCCCTTAGAAATAATTCCAGCATGAACGAATTTTGCGTAGGGACCAAGTTTTTGAATTTCTTCTGCTAAGATGTTGTTGTTCACATATAAGCGGTCCTCAGTTTTAAAAATATATGCAGCGCTATTGCAGAACTCTTTTATCCAGTGCAAGGATAGCACTGTCTTAAGTGTGGCATTTCTCAAGGTATCTTTAAAATCCCATACAATTATGTCTTTAAAATTTTTGGCTTCCTTCAATATAACCGAACTGTCGTGTTGATTTTCTGGTAAACCCAAAGCGAAAATGCTAATAAATCTAAACCCATTAACGATAGTGGGTTTTCCCCAAGTGTCACGAATGCCATCTCTCCTGTCTCTCCTTTCAGGTCGTGCATGATAAATAATCAGTACAAGTGGCACATGATCAGAAATGCATACACTTTGAGGATTTTCAAGAAGTTTGTAGGCGAGGCTTCTTTTATCTACTCGTACTACTTGAGAATGTTGTCCCCTCTCTTGAAGTCTAAAAATGCAATTATACACAAAGTGTACACTTTCTTGATTTCAATTGAAAAGCTCAAAATTTCTTACCGATGCTATTAGTGTAATTGAATTTAAGAAAGACCATAATTTTAGTTCATGGCATGAGGCTACAGCAAAGTGGATGCGTACTTCTATATTTATGAAGGTACATTACTAATTTTCTAGCATTTTACAATAGATGGTGGTATTCACAGACACACAATTTGCAATTTATTGCGGGACAGTTACATTTGGTTCCGGTCTCTGGTCCAGAAGTTTTTCTGGTCCCGGTAGTCATTAGCGTCTTTAATTTAACTATCACAAATGCAGTTATAAATTAATTAAAACCTAAAATAAAACTGACTGTACCAAAATTAATACAAATTAATGCTTAATGTTTAAAATACTAAGGTGTTAATTCTTCATAATAGGCCGAATTATTATTTGTAATCCCGGTGTCTGATCCCGGGCCACGCGGGATCAAATCCAGATCGGAACCATATGTACAGGTCCTGTACACCTCCAATACATACATATATATATATATATATATATATATATATATAATTAAATATATACATAAATATATAATTAAATATATACATATATATACATTATATATATATATATATATATATATACACATATATATA
>CABFPE010000017.1:1413847-1463599 GCA_900660155.1 Hofstenia miamia | reverse complement strand
TATATATATATTATTTATATATTTTTATATAAATGAACATAAAATGAACATTTTTTGATTCTAGAATTGGCGTCTGTGATTTTATTGAAACTTTTATGTATTGAGAAAAATTTGAAGCTGCTTTCTGTGTTTGAAAAGCATTTTAAGTTGTGTAAATCTAAGAGATTTGAATATTCTCTTAAACGCCAAGCTAAGAAAATCGTCACTAAATGAAACAATTAAATAATGCAAAGCTTTTTCACTGAACTTATTGAGTGGAATAATGTGTGGGCAGTCGAATAAATATATAAGGCAAAATGAGGCAGTGTGGAACACGTGATTCTGGGTCAGCGACAGAGTTTGTGGAATATAATGAGGCCGTTACGAAAATGACAGCCCCAATTTCAATCTCGGAATTCTTTTTATTACTAGAGATTGAGAAGGAGATCAAACTGTTTTTGTTAAAGATAATAGCAGATTATTTTTTAAGGGTCAGTAAATTTTAATAATTTGCAAGACATATTTATAGCAATGATTTATGTACAAACAATGTGACTAAGTAAATGTCTGTTATCTCGAAATTCTCCTCTTTGTTGTTCATCATTTTGGCCATATTCTATCATCAGCACTAGGGCACATACCCAGGAGCGGATTCCGAAATAATTGATGGGGATGTACGATATGATAATTTGCCAGTCTACCCCATATTTTCTCACAAATGCATACATAATTACATTTTCTAATAATATATTTGATTTATAATGTATATAAGTACGCACATAAGATGGGACCAAAATATTTATAAAGCTCACTCTTTATTTTAAAAAAATTTGCCTGTTTGCCTTGTTAAGAGGTTGCAAGCGTTCTATTTCTATTTAAGATTATGACGAGGTCATTTTTGGGTTCAAGTAACGTGTTATTACCATTTGAGTGTCACCATGAAACGGAATTTTAAAATGCATTGTATTCAATTCATTTTTAGAGTAAGATATTATTTATAACATGGATTCCATGTTTTTGGAATTGACATAGCAGCTTTAGCAGCACTATAGACCCTTCAACCCGTGAGTATTTTGTAAATTAAGAAGCATTAAATGTAATTTTCTAAACCAGCATGAAAAATGTGAAATTAAAATATCCAGGAACAGGCACGTATTGAGACTTTCTAAAAGTAGGGAAGCAATTCTTATTCGAGACATATAGGCCTAAGTAGTTTTGATTATATATTGCAGTTAAAGATGTACAGTACACATTTAAACAAACGTTTAAATAAATAAAGCAAGAGTAATTATGAATGGATCTAAATTTTTTGCACTTTATGTCAAACAAAAAGACTGTTCATTAATATATCGATGAGATCGTATGAGAATGAGTTGAAATTAGCTTGCCCCAAATTCGGAGATCAGCTGTAAGGCCCCCCTAAATACGCCCCTGTCCAGGAGGGAATTCGTTATATATATGCGGGTTACGTGAAAGAAAATAAAAATGCGTGTGTTTAATTGTAATTGTGGGAACCATGGAATGTCTGCATTTGTATATCATAACAAAATAACTTTTTGCAATGTAACAACTATGAAATTTTCTAATAATATATTCGAACTTTTGTAGAAGTAATATGAGAAATATGATAAATATTCATAAAAAATATTGAATTTCAAGAAAGATACAGTACTGGAAATATGTATTCGACACTTTGATATTTTGAATAAATAATGAACATTCATTTGATAGAGTGTGCCTAAAATTATAACTAAGTGTTACGTTGATTAAGAAAGGAAAATTTGTATGTCTAATACCATAAAATATTAATTTTTAATCAAAATTAAAAAACTTGTATTGGAAAAATGCATTCGGCCATCTGAAAAAATTTTAACACGTGAGCAAATCCGAAAAAAGAAAATTCAAAATAAGATGCATAAATTAATAATTGATGCAATACAAGCACTTAGGAACACAATTGTATTTTCTGATAATAAAGGGTGTCCCTTTGAGCAAATAACAGTTTCAAAGCGATCAGGGATTAAAGCAAAAAGTCTTTCAATAAAGCTGTTGGAAATTGCATGAAATTTTTTCTTTATTGCGCTCCACAGCTCGTTTCAGTGTGAAGAGCAAGCTGTCCAATTCGATATTTGATTTTTTTCCACATATTTTCGATAATATTAAGGTCTAGAGATTGGCCAGGCCAGGCAGCAAGGATAGCAACCCCATTATTGTGGAGGGAATTTTTCATTTCTTTTTAGGTATGACATGGAGCACCATTTTGCTTATATATTGATCACTTGTAAGGAGTAGCAAGAGTTCCTTTTCTAGAATCCGAGCATATCAAGAGCATAGGAGAGTACCAGTCATGGGAACAATCTTGCAAAAGCCACACTTCCATATTGCACCCCATACCATTACAGACTTCCCACCATAATTCATGGTCCCCGAGGAATTTGAAGCAAGAATCTAAACTTCTGTCCAGTTGGTCTCTTTATCAACATTCTTTTCGATGAGTATAGCTAAAATCTTGACTCATCTGAAAATATAACATTAGACCAATGTTCAGATGAATTGTCTCTTATTAAATTGGCGTAATCTTTGCTTTGAGGTTAAGAATGGCTTTCTGGGTACCACGAAAGTTCCAATTGATTACTTCTTCAGGATGTTTCGCACAGTTCTTGCTGTCACAAAGTGACCATCAGCCCTTTCCTACGAAATTCCTCTGAAGTTTTCCTGGGATTTCGCTTTGAAATGCACATAAGAGCTGATTGGGAGGTTTTGGAGGTCTTCTTTGGTCTGCCTGACTTTGGCTTGGGGGTAATGATGTTTTCAGTAGTGAAGCCCCGACAGCACTTCGAGGTCGCTCGACAAATCGGACTATATTACGTTGACTCATCCCTTCCAAATGTTTGGAGATAATCAACTCGCGGATGGCAAGAAGTACGTAACCAGACATCATATATGGCGAAGAAAGACTGTTATTAGACGTTTTCGATATAAATAGACTGAAAAAAGCTCAACCAATGAAATTTTTTACAGATTCTCTGATTTGGTCTGAAGTAACCGAATACATTTTTCCAAGAAACGATTAGCTATCTACAAGCATTGTAGCATTTCTCCTTGACATTTAAAGTAAGCGGTGATAATTATGTATCAACATTGATGAATTCCTCTTTCTGCAACCCCAAATCTAATTAAAAAATAACTATGACATTCTTGGCGTCCATTTCTTAGAAATATTTATGACAAATCATGGGTGGCCGAATTCTTTTTTCCAGTAATGTATTTGCATATAGCCAATAAACTGTGAAGCTTTACAAAATAAGTCTTTGAATGTAAATTTATGGAAAAGAAAACATGAATTGATAGAGAATGCTAACAAAGGCAAAATTAGTTTTGACATTTTTACTAAAAATTTCTCTTTAGTGCAGTGACATGCGTAATGAATTTTACATATTTCACCATCGTTACGATATTGACACTGATGAAAGTACCAATAGCAAACAAGTACAATATAGTAAAATTTTAAGAATGAAAAGATGTTCCATTTTCAAGGGACCACAACATTGAAATTTACGACGTGGAGATGTTCGCCATAGAGAAATTTTGCTGCATTCAATTTTAATCCTGATCCAAGGCCCTCCCCAGAATAAGATCTACACCAGGAAACAGCTGGCGGTGATATAAACGAAACTTATTCCTAAAAGCCAGTCGGTCGCAAGCTCTGAAACAAAAAATGAGACTGCAGGAGACCGTGAGCCTTTGAATAAAAATTCTTAATAATCAATTGACAGTAGACTACTGAAAATGAAACATTCAAACGACTGGGGAGTTGCATTTTGCAGCCTTTTAACTGAATTATATTAATTAATTAACTGTAAATCTAACTGAGAACAAACACTGTAAGTAAGGAAGCAAGCAATTAATGTTCATTAATTATTTCGAGCTGCAACCTGCCGTGAGCAGCGACATGGGTAAATCCACATAGGTTTAAGATTTTGCCAATTTATCATTTTTTTGGAAACAAGGAATATGTGCACATTATTCTGGAATTTATTGCAATTAAAGTTAATGAGAGAAAAGTAGAAGTAAACCTAATTCCAACAATGCCATTATACGAAATAAAGCGCAAATAAATCACTCTTAGTTTGCAAAATATATTTATTCACAACCAATTAACTCAGGAATTCTGCGCTGAAATAATCACTGAGGATTCGGGTTTTATTGCTAAAGTAAAGTTTACAGCATTTTAAATTTTTTTCTACATGTGTGAAATATCTTAGTTGTGTCTATTCCATTCAAATATGCATCTTATTCTAGAAATTCACCGGATTATCGCAATATTACATCAGAAATATTCAATATTTTAGAAACCCTTTCATTCTTTTATGCTCTGATGCTCTAAGTGTGTACATATGGACACATAGCTAGAACCGGTTGGGTTGGGTCGAGATATTTGAACCGGTAAAATGGCTTAAGTTTCTTAAGTCAGGTTATTTTCCAATAGCTATGAATTTTAAAAGCAAGATATGTTTTCCTTATATGTCGCAGAATATACCAAAAAGTTATAATGGAGCAGTTTGTAATTTTTTACAATACACTAAATATTTTTTGTTGTTAATTAACTATTAGTTAAATTTCTTCCACTATAATCTCTTATTAATTTTGTTATAGATTTAGTTGTTCTGCTTTATGATTGTGTGTTTTTACTTCAAAATCGAACTTATCATTTCCATAGAGGTTGTGTTCAGAAAATAGGTTAATTTGAAGGATTTGCAATTTGAAATTTAAAAAACTTCATAGAAAGAAAGAAGTTTGATACATTCAATTATTGCTATGCAGTTTCAGCCTTCTGTATCACTCAGACTTGTCAACGAGCCGAGCTTCTAACAAGCTGAGCCGAGCCGAACTTGAGCACAGTATTTGATATACAACGAGCCTTTTTTTCAAAGCAAATTTATAGTTCTGCTTGTTAATTAGATTATGCAGATTTTTCTTACTTCTTCATTCAGTATGCCTTTCTTATAATCTTATTTAAGAAATGTTTATTAAATAATAGGAAGAGCTATGTAAAAAATTCTTTGAGCCAATATTTTTAAAAAAATATCGAGTTAAAAAGAGCCTAATTGAAAGATTTTATGTGGCGTGCTGAGCCAAATTTACTCAAAATTTAAACGAGCCGAGCTTGAAAATTTAGGCTCGTTGACAAGTGATACAATCACTATGTCCAATTTTCTACATTAGAACAACTTAAATATATATATATATATATATATATATATATATTTAACCGTGCAAGTTTGGATTTATCAATGGCAAGTGTGTCACATTTAGAAACAAGTTGAGCATCTTGTAGAAAGGCAGTTGCAATCGCAGCATCGGCTCTATTGCCGATTCTGAATTTTTCGCATTCTACAGCAAAGTTCTTTAAAGATAAGAAGTTTCGATTTGGATTCGGACTCGTATCAGATCGGTAATCCTCATCTGATGATGCACTCATAATTTGATCATCATCCCCATCGTCGTGATATTTCACAGAATGTTGAAGACGAAGTCATACTGGAAGACAAAAGCTTGCCCCCAGACTCAAATCTCAATCTGTCTAAGGTATTTCACTGCATCTTGCGTGTTGCCTCAATGTCTGTTTCCTATTATCATGTTTCGAGAACCTCTTTGATCACAAAGAAATCGTTGCTCATTTTTCGGTACTTTGCTGTACTTGGCACATTTACATAAATCAAAGCTGCTAAATTTACAAAAAGCGACATCGAGTAACAGGGAAAACGTATTTTGTAATTTTTCGATTTTGAAGTGATTCATCTAGCAGATATTTTCATGATAGATGTTCGCTTATTTAGGTATTTTCCAATGATGCGAATTATTCCATTTGTTTAAACAGTTGGAATTGATGCTCATTCCCATACAGCTTTTACATCAGAAGCAGTTCTTTCAAACAACTTACATTTAGATATTTCCGTATTCTTCTGAAGAAACAAATAATATTGTAAAACATCCCCAACAGTTGGAAATTTGTTGCTTGCCATTTCTTTCGCCATACCAAACACTTCATCCTGGTACGAACTACGAAGAACAACAGAAACCATATGTATTAGCAAGCTAAGTAGAAAACAAAAATGAAAGAGTAATGTGCAATTAATTTGCGTTATAGTTGTTACTCTCCATAAAACTACCAGCTAATATATGACAATCAATTAATTTAGAATGCGCGCTACGAAGATTGATTAATTAAGAAGTAATATTTTGCAGTTTTAATTTAGCAAATGAAATGTTAGACCAATTCTGACAAACTTACAAAGAAATTTATTACTAACGCCCCACTCTGGTGTGCAACGAAGAGACTGAAGATTCTAAATTTTACATGTATCGATTGCAAATTTTTATTTCTACGTTTATATTTTCGATTCGAAAGAGATCTTTTGTTATTTTATCGAGATATTCGAGTAAACATACATGTAATGGCTTGCTTTGTTGATCAGCGCATAAAAATATGTAATTTTAAAAAAGTGATTTTGTTAATATGCTCACTTTTGAAAGATGGTCTAATTTTTTAAATAATAGATTTGAAAATATGAAATAATAATTATAATGATAATTTACAGATCAGAGGTGAAATTGGAGAAAATTGCAAAAGTAAGAAAATAACATTAAGTAAACTTGAAAAGAGTGTTGTTTCCCCATTTTCCTGTACTGGTCATGTTCATGCCGAGCTTATGTTGCACAAGTTTACTATTTGCTTAGCTATTCTAAATTTCTATGGGTTATGGTGGCGTTCCTCTGCAGCTTATAAAGGTAAATGCAATCCACAAGGTATTTTCCAAGCGTTTTTAAACTTTCTGTAGTCTCACCACTTCGCAAGGTACCAAAAGTAACTTATTTGGATATGTTAAGCCTATTATCTCTTAGTACAATTTCATTGAGAATCTTAAAAGGTTGTTGTTTGACAACTTCATTAGCGATAGATAAATAAGAAGTTCAAGAACTTTGAAAACTGATTGCATCCGATTATTTTATTTAGTAAATCTAAGTAAATCGTTTGATTTTATTCGTTACCGTATAACCATCGCACAATTTATGAAAGTTAAGACGAAAATTTGTCCGTTTTTCACTAACTTGGTGAAATTTCCTTGCAAAAGTATAATTATTATTAAAGTTTCCTATAATATAGTATATGTGTAAACAGTGACGATGAAAAGAATCGAAGGAATCAGTGTGATAGAGGAGTGATTTTCGAGACAACAAAACACTTAGTCAAAAAATTAGTTCTATTAACGACTCAAAATATCAACAAAACAAAGGTATATCTTCGCAAATAATAATCCATTTACATAAATTGAAATAAATAACCATTAAGACAATTTCAGCTTTGAAAATTAAAATTGAGACTTCTGCNGGTTATGGTGGCGTTCCTCTGCAGCTTATAAAGGTAAATGCAATCCACAAGGTATTTTCCAAGCGTTTTTAAACTTTCTGTAGTCTCACCACTTCGCAAGGTACCAAAAGTAACTTATTTGGATATGTTAAGCCTATTATCTCTTAGTACAATTTCATTGAGAATCTTAAAAGGTTGTTGTTTGACAACTTCATTAGCGATAGATAAATAAGAAGTTCAAGAACTTTGAAAACTGATTGCATCCGATTATTTTATTTAGTAAATCTAAGTAAATCGTTTGATTTTATTCGTTACCGTATAACCATCGCACAATTTATGAAAGTTAAGACGAAAATTTGTCCGTTTTTCACTAACTTGGTGAAATTTCCTTGCAAAAGTATAATTATTATTAAAGTTTCCTATAATATAGTATATGTGTAAACAGTGACGATGAAAAGAATCGAAGGAATCAGTGTGATAGAGGAGTGATTTTCGAGAGACAACAAAACACTTAGTCAAAAAATTAGTTCTATTAACGACTCAAAATATCAACAAAACAAAGGTATATCTTCGCAAATAATAATCCATTTACATAAATTGAAATAAATAACCATTAAGACAATTTCAGCTTTGAAAATTAAAATTGAGACTTCTGCGCAACTACCAGGAGCTCGCACAGCGAACCAGGCCGCTGGAATCCACTGAATTGGGAGCCATCATGCCAACAGGGTTTCCAAGCGCATAAACTAAATCAATTATGTTTTAATCTTCAATATTTAAACATAAAAAGCTAATACAATATTTCATTCAAAATGTTTTGTCGAAACATATATAAACCATATTTTCGCAGATATTTACAATTGCATTAATAGGCGTATTACCTATAGACCTATAAATAATTGCGCTTAATTAAAGAATATTACCCTATGCTATATATAGAGATGATTTTAGGCTGGTCCTTTACAGGAGCATATCTTGAAAAATAAATTTCTGAAGTTAAGAGAAAATCGGAACTCATAATGCAAAAAGTCAGCCTAGTGCTAAAAATCATACTCACAACGTTACTTATTACAAAAATATTTTGTGAATTATGGCCACTGTTAGCGAGGTAACGAAGTAGCAGCATCCGGTAATTTATAGTTGTTAGACGAGTCAGTTGGTTTGCGGGTCATTGCTAGACGGGCAGAGTAGGGTCGGGTCATAAGTTAAAAAAATGAACTGTTTCCAACCCTGGACTGTATACATATATAAATTTATGCATAAATAACTTTCGTCATAGGACCTGAGTTATTCATAGAAATGTTCAAATGATTTTCTAAAGCTATGACTTCACTTTACAGAAAACGATTATTGCATTTGCCTGATGGCGGAAGATCAACCGTCTATAAAAAAGTTGAGTCACTAACTATTATTATCTCATTGAACATTTGGCAAGTTCAGCGATTTCAACGGATAACAGATTTTCTAGTGTTTACGATGTTTGACTTAGAGAACATTGTTACAGATAGAATTTAAATATGGTGATGAGTAATAATATATTCCAATGGAATATAAAAATATAAAATTACATGAGGCGTAAATAGAGTTTTATTTATAAAAATAATTTCTTAACAGCTGTTGCTGAAATATGATATAGCTTTATCTACGGTTAAAAAATTAAACTCTACATGTAAAATTAACTGGCCCTCGCAATTATGACCATTTCATATAAATGGGGGACTAGAATTGGACACGAACTATCTCAACAACTTGGGGACTTACGGAGAGTGTGTTCAACTGAAACTGAAATTAAAACTGAAACTGAATTCAATAAGAAATGTAAACTGAATTAAAACAGAAACTGAAAAAAAATTTATTAACTTCCTACAGAGTTGATTTCATTTCTCTGTTTGTAGCAATCATTATTTATTTATTATATGCTTATCAAATTTTGAATAAATGTAATATTCAATTTACGTTATACTATATTAATTACTATCCTTAAAAATTTAACCTTACATGTAACATTAACATTGTTACATATGCTAATGAAATAAAACTAATTTGTCATTGCCGTTAATAATTGAACATAGCAAACACGTTTAACAAAATTTTCACCGCCCTTGGTTCCTAGAAACAGTTTAGGTGTAAAACTGAAATATAAAACTCAAACTGAAATAGGCGCACTTTTTTAACTGAAACTGAAGCTGAAACGGAAATTACTCAAAATCCAAATTAAAACTGAAATTGAAATTGTTTGTATTTTAATTCAGTTGAACACACTACTTACGGAAAAGAGAAAATTTCAATAAGTGTATGCTTAAATACAAATCCATTTCATATTTTATATTGCATTGGATTTGCTGATCAATTTTATTGTTTCGCTGCCAAACTTCAGAGAATGACTTCAAATTAAAGGCCAAAACGAACTAAATTTTTTCATCAAAACAGCTTATAGACTTAAAGAACTTAAAGGATCTACATTTACTATCTGAATAGTCAGTGCAGAAAAGGGAAAAACTTTAAATTAGGTTCTATGAAATTCGTTCGGGGTAGATTTAATGTACACTAGCAATATAAGTTTCGATGAAAGTGAATAAAGGTAATAAAAAGAAATACAAAGAAACTACACATTCATTTTATTGGGGGATGAAAGTTAAAAAATAGCATGGGGTGGGCACTGAGCAGCAAACAAACAGCAATAAATGAAATGATTTAAAGAAATAAATATAATTAATTATATTTTAATCAATAAAACTTTAGCCAAGAACAGATATCAGAATCAAAATACCAAAATCTTACTAGAAACCCTTAAATAAAAAACGAAAAAATACATATTAACTCACACTTTCAAACCTACACAAAGTTTCTAAATGCCAAATGATTCTGAATTGATCAGTACAATCTATCTTGATATCACCAACAGTATAATTTATTATGCCAAAGACAGTTTTACCAAAATTTGAAAATCAGCAATTGATTCAACAATATTTAAGTTTTAGTCTGATTTTAAACAAACATTTAAACGCATTATAATTACACAGTAATAAACTACTAATCTTTAAAAAGAACATAAACATAAATGTTGTGAAAATTAGGCTCGCAATTCACCACTTATATTAATAACAATAAATTTACAATGCCGCGTATTTTATACCTCTGTCTTCTATAAAGTGGCATAAACTTTATTAAAAGAACGGCATAAAATTCAAATTTACGAGATGAAAGCAGAATGAATAGTTATTTTGTTACATGCACGTTTTTAAAATCAGCACAAACTAGTTTTTCATCGAATTTAAATGTCAACCAAAGTCAACTTCACTAATCTTTCAAAAACTCTGCAATTTACTTTGTCAAAAATATCATCCGTCTAAAATTCAAAAACTAGTTTTCATCAGGCGTAGATTTAGGAGAGGGGGCAGAATCAAGGACAACTATGTAATGTTAGTGTTCAATAAGAATTAAAATATGTGTAAGCGAAGTGCTACACAAAATATTTGAACAAATAAGTGTATTGAAAAATGATTTATATATTCAAGACCTTCAACATGGGGAATGCATACCTACAATACAAATATTGTCAGTCCGATAAAACCTGCTAATCCATTTATAAGCAAGTTGCAAACAATTTTAGTTAGATATGAATGTCTATCAATTCTATAAAACGCCTTTATTGAAATTGTTAATTAAATTTTCAAAATTTAATATCAAGACTCCATCGTATGAGCAGAATCTGACAAATGAGTGTTCACTTACTTTGGTTTTGATTGAGTTATTTTATTTGTTTTGATAGCCAGTTCAATGTGTCTCAATGAGACACACTTTGTTGTTTGGCATGCAGCGTATTTCACACATTTTAAATTGAAGTTTAAGTAAAACGTTTGATAAGAAAAAATATTGTCACCGAAGTGCTTTTCCAACATCCCATTGGAAACACATTTCTTCTTAATTACAAACTGTGAATATTAAAATATGATTCTCTTGTGTTTCATAGCAGCCACTGACTTAAAGCACAACGTTCAAACTCATTTCGTATAGATATTCAGATTTTATTGGGGTTTGAGAAAAAATCAACTTAATCGGTGAAAAATTATAAAAGTGATTAATTTTAAAACATTATTAACTTTAAAACAACCCGAGTCAAAAGATGTCGTTCACTTTATGCATATGATCTTCAGTATTTAGTCAATTTAAATGTAAAATTTTTTGTTTTCAGCATTGCTTTAAGCTTTGTTTCTGAATTATGAGGTCTAAATTAAAAAATGCTTATGTATGTTATATTTTATCGGGATAACTAACGACAAGAATTTGAGTGTAAATGATATTAAAATGAACGATAAAAACCGATTAACTGGCATCAAGTAATGAGAATTAATCGATGAATGAAGACGATTAATTAGAATGATTAAACTCCCAGTCCTAATTATTCCACAATGTCCAACATTGGGAAATGAGTGGTTGAAACACTCTTGAATGCTTACTCTTAGAGGTCGGAATAAAATGGGTGATTTGTAGGTCATGTATACGTTTCGTTAAATCTATTTGAAGGAAAAGTTATTAATCACATATCTTTTTATATCTCAGTGAGATTAAAGAACCAAAGATGAATATCATGAAGAAACCCCCATTATTGAGGTATGCATAAGTGATGAATTGATAAAGCGGTGAAAAAATATAAATTTAGATGTAATGTAACTACTCCAATGGGAATTACCTTGAGAAAAATCTGTCTGGGAAGTTTTAAATTATTCGTTAGAAATAAAAATCACAACTTGCGATAAGAGCGTCTTCTAAGCAGGTGTTTGCTTAGCATAAAATACCTCAATAGCTAGGAGATTGATATAAAGTGGGCGCGTTATTTACCGTAAAAGGATTAGAAATGCAATCGTAGAAAAATAAAGATTCTATGAAATGTATATTATGGTTGACAAAACATTCTGACAGAACACATGTCGCAAGCGAAATTCAAGCTGATAACTTGGCTGTAGAATTATCATTAAAACTGTTTAGCAATAATTCTACAGTAGTGCTGGGAAATATGATATGAATTCCCGCGCTTCAGACTCAATTCCAACTGCCACAATTCAAAACCTACATTTTAATCGGTCCAGATCTTGTCATTTTAGATGTTTGTCTTGTTATACAATTCCTGTTGATAAAGTGGTCTTATTTCATTTTCATAAATTATCATTACAAAATACTCCCCACACAATATTCAAACCATAAATTTAACCCTATTTCCATTAGAAAAATTTCAAAATCTGTGATGAATTCAACAAAAAATTTTTAACTCACTAACTAATGAAGATATTTAAAATATAAAACACCATAAGACAACCTCTGACTTTGCGTACCCCTTGTCTGGACGAGACTCACACAGATTGTCTTCAAAAAACAAAATATTTCAGGGTAATTGTTCTCATGGACATTAGACCGCGACCGCCTCATTATCTACACTAGGTATTAAAATAATTTGAATATTTTTACAAAAATCGAACTTCTCATTAAAAAAATTCTATTTTCATGTAATTTAAAGATGAGCACATCAAGAGGCGATTTTAGAAATTTAAAAATGGGGTGGGGGCTGATGCCAAATTTTTCCAGAAAAAAAATGTAGACAAAAAGTGTTTTGAACAAAATGCAATAGTCTGTTTTAGCAACAAATCGATTGATGACACCTTGAATTAAATTGAACTATTTTTCAATTTTGAAGAAACGCGCCACTGAAGCACATGTTTTAGCACATACAGGGCTGTATGAACCCAAGGCTAATCTGGGCACTAGCCCAGGGGCCCGAACTGAGTTGAAGGCCCGCAAAAGAAATGAAATGTAGAGCTATAATTAATGCATAATACATATATATTACAAAACACAGCCAATTGAATGTTCCTCTTTTCTTTAAAAAATTGTTCATTTTTATTTTGAACTAAGTCATTTAAAAAGCAGTGGACTTTTGAAAGCATTGAAAAATATTTATAAAACAAGCATTTCTAATATTCATCAAATTCTTCATCACAAAGAAGCCAATATGTTATTCCCACATATTGATATAAAATCTCGAATATACTTGTCAATGATGATCACAAATTGTAGTACAGAGCGCCCACTTAGTAAACTTAAATTTGTGAAAAATGATCTGAGAAGCTCTATGTCAGAAGCCAGGTTAAACAGCTAAACTGTCTATTGAAAACGATCTCTTGGAAAAAATAGACTTCTTTGAGAGATCTCGCAATTTCCAAAATAAGAAAGAAATTTTTTGATTAGAAAACTTATAAACTTCGTTTGTTTTATTATGGCTTTATTAAATTGTTAGTTATGAGGCTTTTATTAAAACCTTAAATGTCCGTTTTTGAAAAGTAGTTAAAAGGGCCCTTAATAAATGAAATGCTCAGGGGCCCAGAGATTGTTTTACATGGTCTTGAGCACATATCTTCATCTTTGCATAAGCGGGCCCGACCCCATAGATGTGTCCATGTAAATATTTTCAATATTTCTTGGATAAAATTGTTCAAATTGCGGACAAATCGGTTCGTTACGTAAAAATAACACGAGTGTAAGTAAAGTTAACACAAATTTTTAACTCGCGTGATTTCAACATTAAACTCTAATAAAGTCAAAGTAATTCAAAAAGTGCTACTTTGGTAAGCTGTCTCACCTCAAATGTGGCCTCACAGCATGTATAAACTTATGCAATTGGATAAAAAGCATACGCCTACAAAAATGCCACATTGTATAGGTACGATTAGGGTTAGCCGGAGCTACGATTCCTGTTAAGTTTAGGTTTATGACTCGGCACTGAGTATAATAACATTTGAGCATATTATGGAATAGAAATATAAAATATGCTGGTGAATTTATTGGTGAAAATGCGAAATATTTTATATTTATTGTGACTATTGACTATTAATAAAGTATGCATTTTGGTAACATTTTTAACTATTTAGTAAGAAAACAGGAAGGAAATGTTGCTTGGGGCCAACACCATATCAGTCGCGGCGGACTCAACGCTTGAAATCGCATAAGATGTGATTCCTACACATTATGAATGATTGTTTGATGTACTACCGATTGTCTTTTTAGAAAACATTATTGCACTATAGAAGGGAAGGCCAGCGAAATTAAAATACTTACCTAATTCTGACTACCAACAAAGACCTTGACTTAAATATTTTACACGTGAAGGAATTCTATTGCAGTTCTCCAAAATTAAATGCAACAATATCTAGCAGTCTTGGAAAATACTTGGTGCACCCGCGGTTCAGTTCGGTTGCAAAATTCAAAATTAACGGTTTGAAATGGATTCGCGGAAATCGCGCTGTTTGGTAAAACTTAAAGCACAATACACGTGATTTCCAATTGTTTTCAAACGTCCATAATAATTAACATTTTCTAATGCATACATTAAAACCAAATAGGAGAGGAGCAGGGTTAAGGTTACAAATAATTATGTCTTTTGAAATCGTTTCGGTCATCAATACTGCAGCCATTTCCAACATTGATTTATAGATATAATACATGGAAAGCTGGTAAAGGCTAAAGACCCTACAAATGCCTTACTTACACTGTCCAGGTAAGTCCTTGACCATGACAAGTTTGGACTTCATTGAAGTCGTTAATAAATTGTCAGGCTTATTTTTAATAATAAGATACATGTCACTGATTATTAACGAAATTAATAAATAATGTAAACAAATTGCGCAAATACAGGTTGCGTTAAGTAATGATTATCATTTTCTCATAAGTAGATTGCCTTTACAATGTATATTTGTGAAATTAAATTTTAAAAACAAGAATATAACACTTTACCCCTCTCTACGGGGATAAAATATAAAATTAAGAAGAAATGAAATTCAAAGCGGATTAGTGGTCTTTTCAGCTCACAACAGTGAGTAATATGAAGGAAGATTGTGAAAGATAATAAACTCCTCAAAGTGGTGAAGGAATTGTAAAAACAGATTGATCAACGAAATTATGGTGAATAAAATTAGAAAAATAAACTTCTTAAGCACTCTGTTTATTTTAGCTTTAATAAAATTACTCTGTCAGACCATTTGCATCACCTAAGGCTAAAATCGCTACTCCCAAGGTCAAATTTCACAGTCAATAACTATAGATTATTAAAGAATCGTCTGCTAACAAACGCAAACAGACAATAAACCATCCTAATAAATTATAAATTCATTCATTCATCCATTACACAATTTTCAGCCAATAGTTGTGAAATCACTAGAAGCCAAAACTATCAAGCAATGCATAGCCAAAACAATACATACTTTTTGCAGTACTTGTGCAATTTCACAAAGTTTCCGCTGTTGGCTTTTGAAAGCCAAACATAAAAATAAACAAGTAAAGATAATGATAAGTTCATTAAAATATACCAGGTACTTCAAAAAACTATTTAGATTTAAACAACCATTCTTGTAAAATCACAGTATAAGGAGTCTATACAGATTTACAAAGCACTAGTACACCCCGGGGATAAATCTAAAACCTGAAGTTGTATAATTAAATTATCAGTACAAAAACGTAGTGTTTCATAAATTTGACAAGGACATGAATTCGCATGCCTGCAAAATAATGAAGATGAGATTAAAGTGCTGCATGGACACCACAGTTTGTACTCCATTCTGTTTTGCCATGAGCAAAAACTTAGAATCAAACAAACAACACGATTTTACTTGTAAATTTACATTTGAACGCAACACTAACAACCAACACAATCGAAATTAATAATTCCATATTCTTCTTCCAAAATAACTCATACATTTATAAAGAAAATCACACTCGTCCGCCGGATCACCTTTATAGAGCTCAAAGAATGAATTAAAGTTCAAATTACTATGTTGTCTCAGACATTAAATGTTGATTCAAAATGACATAAATAATGCTCTTCGGGCTGAATTTCATCGCTTTCACAAAGTCTCTAGTTAACCAACAATCAGTCTATTCTTAAATTTATGTGCGGAGTTGAATCTTTTTTACATTCTCTAACATTAATGTTTTGGTAAAAGTTGACAACGCCCAACCTAGTATAATACCCTAATAGCTCCTAAATTTAAATCAATTAACTAATTCACCGTTTTATCTATATAACTGAAACAAGATGTATTAGAACTACAGGCCACGAACCACACACAAACGTGAATCTCCTCAAATAATGAAAAGGAGCGTAAATTTGAAATCACTTTTTCCTGTTATAATTATTCCCCACTTTTTATACACTGGATTTGATTTAATTTTAAACAAAAATGGAATTCTGATGCCCACGGATATTTCTAATTAAATCCTTAATACAACTAGTTGTCTTTGATTGGAAGCAAAAAAATTGTTTACTCGCTTACAAAATTTAGAAAAATATGAGGTGAGAAAAATAGGTTAAATATTATCTACTTTTTAGGCTCAACAAACAATATTAAAAAATATACTCACGATTAGGTTGATTAGCCAAATAATTAGCAGAATCACCAACGATGACTGTGTTTGGGAAAGCTAAATGGAGTGTAAGAGAAGCTTATGGCAACAAACTTACCTAAACTGTTGAAGAGGCCTGGGATGTAGTTGTTGAACCCCGTTAGAGGGTTAGTGCAGAAGTTGAAAGAATTGTAGTGGGAGAACTGCGCTTGCATAGTGGGTGATGTTGCTGGGTAGGTGAATATATTAGGGCTAACTGGAGATACTTCTGCGGCAGATGAAGCAACCTAATATATAAAGAATTGACTTCCAATTAACTATTAAATTTACAATATCATTAAAGAGGGAAGATTTATATTTCTAGATTTATTCATGATAAAACCAAAATGTTTCTCAGAAGAGATATACCTCTACGCACTTCGGTTAGCATAAGCGAATCATAAAGGTAGTAACTTTATAAAGTTAACAATTTTTTGTTTTTATGAAGTTCTATAACTTCCAAATCACACTATGCCGTTAGGCAGACGCTGCTCTTTAGAATACTATGACAAAAATTGAAGTAGCTCCTTTTCATCAAACTAATGTTGGTTAATGAGACAGATGTCTCCACAAAAATGGGCGTCATATTCTAGAAAAAAGTAAGCATTCGATTTCCACGAAAAATTTTATGAAGACAAAGAAATTATAAGTAAAAGAATTATTGCCTAATTTATTTAATATTGAGGAATGATACCTTATTGAAAGATATGGACAAAGCTGAGGGTGGAAACAAAAATGAAATTGAAAATTAATTTTTAGATTGGAATGTTCATTTTACTGGTATACTATATGCGGTGTTAAAGAACAATAAATAATGAAAATAATCTATGGAATCATTCTCAATGAAATGCCGTGATATACTTTAAAAGATTACAATAATTTCAAGATACATGTCTATGCATGCTATGTTCTAGGGCTCTGTGGTATCAGTCTGTCTCATTTCACTGGGACCTGCGACTAAATATTTCAGAATGACTAAGAATCCTAAGATGTCATCCATTTGTTCCAATTTGATATCTGCATTCGGCACAGATCTTTTGGATATGAGTTGGAAGCGGGCTATGTTAGTCTTTGCCTAGTACGGTGTTTTTTGTCATTTTCATTTGGTTTTCGGTTGGAATTAGACTGAATTCTCATTTTTTATCCAGTATTTCATTATATTTAAAGCATTTGGACCTTCTTTTTGACGTGATGACAAGATTGCATGTATCCTGAGCCTCTGGCTTGCCGCTGTGTTACATTTGCAGTCAATATCTAATTTCAAGGAATTAATTATGTATTTACGAGGGAAAACTGTTTTCTTGAAGGGTATAAAAAAAGTGTAGAGACCAGAATATTGAAAATCCTGGTACATGTTCATTACTATTCGTAATATTTTCACATCTAAATGGAAATGCAAAAATGTTCAGCTGCGGTACATAAATCATCATCCAAATCGTTTGCAATTGTGTACAACCGAATTCAAATAAGTTGAACAAGAAAGAATGTGTCTACTAAGTTCCAAACAGGTTCAATGTTAATACTCTAGTAAAAAAATGTATTATGCACTCTTTCACAATCAATTTATGAAGCATTTGAATGTCATTGGAATCGAGGGTGAAAATCACATGCCCGATTCGGTTGACTACCACAAACCACTAGCATTTATATGAGATCAACTGAGCGTAAATTAACAAAAGTTATTTATGAACAATTCGTAATTGTATACGCGTGAGATTTGAGAGCACTTTTGTTTCAATACTCGAAAACAATTGGTTCCACTTAAATCGATAGATCAAACGATTTCGGTGCATAGCTAATGAACGCCAATAAATTTCTGACTAGTTTGTAAACAAGCAAATGTAAGAGACGAAATATAGACAACTGTTTTCTCAGGTGGATTTAGCTTCTGCTTTTGAAAACCCGTGATTTCAGATTCTATTATAAACTCTAGATCCAGTCCATCCCAAAATTTGATTTCAGTATTTATCTGGAATAAGTGAGCTATTCATTACAATATATGAATCATACTCTGAATAGATTTCATATAGGTAAACATTCATCCTACTATTCCTACAATCTTTTCTAGATGGGTTCAATCGCACGGTCCAACCTGAGACTAATTCATCATTAATGCCATGATGAGGTTAGACTAAGGATGCAGAGATCTTAAAGAAACTCTCTATAAGATTGAATGCAAACAATGAAACTAAGTTCATTATTGATAATAAGCAGTTAATTGAAAAGTCAGTTTTTCAAAGCATTCATAATGCTTAGTTGTAGTTTTAAACAACATTGAAATTAAAAAACGAAAATGAATAATGGAACTTTTCCTTTACTAAATGTCAATTTTCATTCAAATCTTTAAAATTATTAAAATGAAAAACGGAAGTGAATTGATAAACTGCATAGTCTATTACTGAACTGTTCAGCATTTAAAACAAAGTTCTATTTACAACCTCAATTTCATTGAAAAGTTTTATAATTGCATACGCCTCTTCAACCAACGTTTAGTACAATGCGCTTAAATAAACATCACTCAGACGAGGTTCTGAATATAACGGTATATTTGTTTCGCCATAAGGATTATTGGCGCTTAAACAGGATCGTTTCCTTTTGTACATAATGCAATGGTTTAAATGGAAGACAATCGCTTAACCAAATAATCCTGATGTCATAGTCTTATATTATGAAATTTGTCAGCACAAACCAGCAGAAATCCAAAACCAGACCACTCATATTAAGGTGACGACTACTACAATAATAATAATATACAATTGAAACTTCATATAGGCGAAAACATCCGAAATTTTGGCATATATAAAGGATTGTAAATTATTAATTTACCTGAACCTAAATGATTTATTTGAAAACGTATTATATCAGATGTTTTCCAATAATGACAAGCCAACTAATAATGTATAAAGCACACCATTTGTGAAAAGGCGGGCTTGACAAAAACATTATAACAGGCCATACTACTTCCATTGAACTGAGGGCGGCATTCTTTGAAGTTGTAGACGACAAGTGCGCTTCACTTGGCGATTATTGTGGGTTTACAGACTGGAGTTTGTGGCGAATTATGCAACACCAGTTATCACTAGTCTGTGAAATACTAGAGTAAACAACCGGATTTCTTATCGAGATATTTTTCATATTATTTCTTATATGTATTGTATAACAGTCTAATACTTGGATATAAGTAGCAGATTGAAAATATCATTAACGTTCTCAGGTCAAACGCGAAGTTCAGATGGGATAAAAGTTTATGATTAATTGGAAATATAATGGGGCATCTTTCCAAGTCGGTATGATGGCCCCTCAAACTTTGGCTAAGTCAACGATTTTTCAGCCTATTAAAGGCATGCATAATTTAATATGCAAGATGGGTTATAAATTATTGTCTTTACCACAATGATGACCCAGGTGGTGGCTTAAAGTTAGACTAGATTGGTATGATTAGAGGTCAATGAGGGACTGAGGCTCATTCACTTAATCTACTTAATGTCAGCGAATGTCTTAAGAGAAGATTTATTGCGCTTAGAAATTCACGAAGGAGATTGTATCTACAATAGCTAAGAGGTTTTATAACAAATAAACTAATTAATCTCCCATAAAATGATGAAATCTTCCAAATTTAAGAAGGAAATATTTAGAAAATCCATGAAAATCTCTAAATCAAACACAACTGTTATAAAAACGACATGTTAATATAGTTATAGTTGCGAGAAAGGAAGACTTTTTGCAAATACAAAAAGAGCTTCCTTCTAAAACATTTTTAAAACTTCGTATTGATGTAATTTGGAATTAGGCTTAGATTTTATAGTATACATTGTATATTTCAGCAATTAAGGAGGTTGTCTAACTGCCAGCGGGTAAAAAACACCAACAGCAGCACGTGGATTTATTATTAAAGAGAATAAAAAAGTGGTTAACAGTTGAAATTGAGAAGAGGGACGACGTGAGGTAAAGATGTTGGCATCCAAATGGGTGGTGATATCCTCCATGGTGGTAAAGGATTTACTAATCTGCGAGGCGTAAAATGAGTGGAAATGAAAGGGAGCGCCTTTGTTATTCTTTTCAGGCGCAATCCAAAGTAAATGCACTGGGATAGAAAAACTGAAAATGTTTAAAATCAAAGCGAAGGTTAAAACAAAAATGCGAAAGTTAAAGAGTTTTGAGTGATAGATAGCAGAAACGTTAAAGAAATTGGCTACAAATATATCACCAATAACCAAATTGTGGGCCTCACAAAGCAATAGAAGCTAATTTCAATTTAAATAAAGTAAATGGACGCAGGCTCAGCTAAATTTCTTTAGGAGATCCAAGAACAAGACCAAAAACAAGGCCTCTAAGCCAAACCTAAGTATCGACAGCATATAGAATAAAATATCGGACCGTGGTTTTAATGTGTAACCGAAATTAGAACGATATAATATTTTGAAAACCGAGGTAAACGATTGTTTTAAATATTAATTTGAAATCAAGCTAATGTAATGCTAAGACATGTAAATTGCTTCTCACAAGTGATTCGCTGTGCAAACAAAGAATATATCATTGATCGAAAAGATTCTTTCGTTTTCAAAAGAACATGAAAAAATATGTGCAGGTAACGCGTCCGCTTATTTAAAGAAAACAGAACTTGATATATAACTTGGTGATAATTCAATAAACTGCCCTTCATTTAAGTAATTTTAAAACCGTAATGAATCGAAACCTCCGGTTTTTTAAAAATAACTCGAACCTTTCTTAATCGTGCTCAAAGTCTCAAAAAGAAACTATAAAACGACTTTCACCCCAGCTCAATTGCATCTTTGGTTATAACACATTGACAGAACTTAGCTGGGTAGGAGGACACTTTAATGCTTACGTTGCTAACGTTGTTAAATTAATGCAATTTTGCTGATAAAGTATCATTTATTGAAAAAACATGTCTAGTAAAATACGTAAGCAGAGACATATATTTGTATTATATATCAAATTTAATTAGACAATAATTGAGTTGTAGGAATTCTATAAGAAATATATTATATATTTTTAGAAATAATTTGCAGTTAAAGCTTTTAATTTAATTCAATTTGGGGATTAAATTTAATATCTCAATAGTTACTGGATACGTCAGTAATCTTCAGCCAAAGCGTCACCGGTGTCAATTGTTTTGTGCTTTTAGTGTAGAATGTGAGTTACAAAGATAAACAGCTATGATATGCAAGCCGATTCTATAATAAATGAAATTGATCGAAGCTTGTAGTCAGAGATTCTGAGAACTTTTGCTCCACAACTATTGATCATTTCTATTTCAAAATAGTCTTTGCATCCCAATTTTTGAAAAATTCATATCAGTTCGAAACTTTGGAACATTGCTAGCAATGAAGACGCCAAAATTTGACGGTGCCTATTAAATTGATTATCTGCATGTTAGTGCCAATAACATTATATGGCCTCTTCCAAATGTTAAAATGAAACTGAACATGCTTTGTGAGGTTTTTACAGAGAGTTAGAGGCTTACTATATTGTAATCACTACGAAGGTATTGCAAGAAACCTGAGACTAATGTTTTCTAAAACAGAACAATATTTGAAGTAGAATTATATGAATGTCTACAGACTTCATTTTCCACAATGTTATTTTCAGAAAGCGACGGTCAACTTTAAGAAGTTGACTATTCTACCCGTAACTAAAAGATACTATTCGAAATATAACTTTGAAAAGCCAAAAATAAGACATGCTAAATATAAGACAAATGCCATCAAAAAATATCCAAATATCTCAGCGTGAATGCTGTATCAGCACTCGAAACTTTGAACCAAAGCCAAACGTTTATAAAATTTGTAACGTTGGCTAGATTAGCTCTTATATCAACAGAGAAAAAATGTGTAATATTTTCGACGAATTAAGAACATGTATATACCACATGAAACCTGCTTACTATGCCAAATACACGGTTTATATAAAATTTTTGCAAAATTATATGGATACATGGAATTTCTTGTTTAACCTATTATCCAGGAGTTTTCTACTTCTAATACTTTTAGACGGGAAGTTAAACCTCAACAAATTCAATAGAATGGTTTAGAAATTAGGCCTAAATCTTACAATTCGTCTGCAAAACATTTGAGGCCCTTACACATTTATGGATAATTTTTCACCAATTTCTTTTTTAAAGCTGATATAAGTCTACCAGATGGTTTTTGGAAAACCAATTAACTTGCGCCATTATTACTTATTGTATAACAACTGTTGAAAAACCCTGCACCTACCCACTATTGGAGAATAGAGTGACAGGTTTCTGGAAGATTCATAAATAAGGTAAGGCAATAATTCTAATTTTAAGGCGGTGATCGACTGAATGCGTAGAAAGTGAACAATGTATAAAAGTGTATAATTAAAGAATTGAAGAGCTCTATTGCTTGGCCTCAAACTCGCCCCCGACAGGACATCAAACGTAGCACCGCTTGTTGTCAAACGGTCGTCTGATTGCTAAATATAGAGAAATGACTTGAAATTTATCATGTTACTCTCGCCTGTCAGCTATTTTCGGCCATTTAATCAACGATCTATATTTCCGCTTAAACGCTCACTCTTTTACTATTATAGACAATGAATTGCGTTGATATAAATACCTAAACATTCCACGTATATGGATCAACTTACGGGGAAACGTAATGAGACATGTAATCAGATCGTTTGACAATCACCTTCTAATCGTTTCCATGTGTTACTATAATTTTAATTGACTACTATATTGGTATCGTTATATTTACAATTGTCTGGTCTGCTCACTATGATGTAAAGCCTTAAGCAGATATAGCCTGTTGAACCATTTAGGACTGCTCTTTCCTCATTTTTACGACATTTCTGACATAATATCTTTTATTGGAATTGTAATTTAGGAAAAAATTTTTCCGATTCATTCTGATTCGAAATATTGAATCAAGAATCAATCAAATGATGATCACAAATTGAAATTATTATTTGGGATGGAACTTGTCAAAATTAAACATTAACCATCTTCAGAGACCGCTTTTGATTGACAATTCCTGAAAGATGTTATTAAATATATTAGAAAAATAGAAGACGAATGATTTTGAAACAGATTATGCTCCGGCCGGATCTTGAATAATTAAATCGGTTCCAAATCTGGCCTATATTACTCTCTATGGAAAGATGTCATATTGATAATGAAATTACGATGACATTTCCTTGAATCTTAATTAGAATTAGATAATAAAAAACAGCAGAAATTGTTTTTCCAAATCAATCCATATTATTGTTTGGACAGAGCTGAAATTCATAAAGATGCTTCATTAATAAAATATCAAAACAGCAAATTTACTCACCATTCCATTATTGAGAGACTGTTGGGAGATTGTATTCTAAAATGACGGTTAATTTTTTATTTAGTAAAATAACCAAATACTTTTATATTCGCTGGAGGGTGGAAGTACTTGCAAGTAGGACGAGAGCATTTGCTGTATATAAAATCCATACAGACGGTTACTGTCTGGTCTGAAGAGTCTACGGTTACTCTTTGCTCTGGATGTGCCATTCCACAATCTTCTTCGGTTTGATCACAAGACCCAATAAGAAAATTTGGACATACCTAGATCATTGAACTTTAATTCCACTTGAATTTAAAATAAAAGAAAATGGTATCTTAAAGATAGTTAACTAGTTTAGAGAATATGACAAAGAATGTAAGGATATATGGCCGAACATTGCTTGAAGGAAAATTAAAGGCGAAATATTTAATTCCCTGATTTTGGGATGTTTCAAGCATTTTCAAATAATTTAAATTCTAATTTCAAAACCAAATATGTATCGATTGGGACCAAAGACCTACAGGAAGCTTGTTGACGCGGTTTTTTAAGGATTCTGCAGTCGATTCCAGTTTTGGACTAACCACGCCTTCGGAAGACGGGACATCTGCTTGCATCTGTAACGATGGTAGCTGATTTTGCTGAAAAAGCAACTGGTTGTATGAAGGTTGCCAAGGAACCAAATATGAAAGCGCCTAAACACAGCCTCCATCAATAAAATAAAATCTATCATAGAGAAGTAAAATTGTAAGTTCTGGCAAATTTATTAATCTCCCTTTTTGTAAAAATGCGTTATTTATTAAACAAATTTGAAAAGCAGAATAATGAAACCGACAGATCCAAATAACATGATGAAATAAATCTTAGAATTACTTTGATTAATTTACATGATTTAAAGAGCCTGTAATAACAGGTAGTTTTCACTATTACAATATTCATAAAGAAAATCAAATAAAAAATGTAGTCGCGATAGCAAGTATGTATAATTAATACCAATTGTAACATATAATTTTCTTTAAATCAACATTGGATCTAGTTGGTGAAATATATTAAAGAGGATTTGTGTGTGGAGGCCTCTTAATTCAGCTATCATAACGGAAAATGTTCGCTATCAGCGGTAGACCCCATTAGCACCGACTTCAAAGTCCTTCTCCCGAATAGACGCTGAGTGTAACGCTTTTCCACGCCTGAAAATTTACGATTTGAAATCGTATACGATACCTTATTTACGAGACAATTTCAAAGCCGGAAATGAATACAAGACTAAAATTGAGGTGCTTAATCGAATACAAAAGTTCTTTTATTCAGAATTGGACACAATTTAATCCAAAAGCGAGGCTAGAACACATTTTGGACAAAGAAAAATAATTTAAGGGGAGCTTTTATTGTATTAGTTTATGTGTTTATATTCCCGCGCATTTAAAAGAATGCATAGCTAATATTTTGTCGGTCTATTTATGCATTAGATCCTACTATGCACTTCCTTTTAAAATATTCAGGCATAATTAATTGAAATCACGGATATCTGAAACTTTTGAATGGCCTAACTGTGTGTCAAAAAGTAAACAAAATCGAAATCTAAAGTTTAAAATAGACACGTATTTGATTTAACCTAATAACAGGGATGGTAAAGTCAGGGACCACCCGGGGGTTAACACTAAAAGTGGCAAATGTGTCAAAATCGACTCAAAATAAAATTTTGTTTACTTGCGTATGCATTCATTAAAAACAACAGTAGGTATATACACCTCCAAAAATATCGAAAATCTATTTTTTTAATTGAAATGCTACATGTAAAATGAATCTCAAGGAGTAATGGTACTCGAGTGTTAAAAATCTCTATTTTTTGAAAAAAACAATACCATGATGCTATTAAAGTTTTATCTCATTTTCAATTTCGACACCTTTATTTTCAAGAGATTTGACGCTGCTTTTCAATGAATTTTTTCTAACATCGCAGAAACGAATACAAATTCTATGACGAATTTACAGATGAATGTAACGAAATTCTTCTTGGTGCAAAGGCGCGAAAGTAGTTACAAACTGTAGTAAAACAAACGTCATATATTTTTTCCTGTAAAAGTCTTGAATCAATTGATGATATTTACAAGAAGCCAACATTGTCCGGAACCGCTCTGTTTATTAAAAAGCAATGGTTAAAATCATTTTGTACAGCATGTTTACAAACAAAATCTATATTTATGGATTATTGAAGATTTTTTATTTCACAATTTTGAATACAACAAAGTCATAAATTGCGTTGTCTACGAAATGGTATAAAAAATGTAAACTGGGGCGTGGTTAAAGAATCATACAAAAACGCGTAAGAAATATATTTGACACATTTGTGAGGAAAAGAGGCGATCGGGAAGGAATTGGGAAATTAGGGAAAGACATTGAGCCTAATTAAAGAGTTACACTGGCTAAATTGCGAGTGTCTGTTGTCGAAACACAAGTTTATATTAAAAGAAAATCAAATTAAAAGAGAATGAAACCGAATGACTTTGTCCGCCTGTTCTACAATAGCGAGCGGCAGCTCAAAGCGCCAATAAAACACTGCTTATGGAACAATTCGAGCGGTGATGGAGAGGAAAGTGCCTCCTTTGGGAGTTATTAAAAAGTGGTCCACACCCCAGTGGCCTAACAGAGACTAACCAGCCTCCAGGACAAAGCAATGCCGCGCATTTTGGGCAGACGAGGAGCTGGAGATAAATATTGGTGACATCATCAGAGAAGATATCCGTAGACGAACAGCGAAACCAAATTAACGATTTGAATAAAACGCGTTCAGTGGATAACTACAGCAATAAACAGTGGCAATTGTATATCACACAATTAACAGTTACTGCGAAAATAATAAACACAATCATTTTATGGTTTCCTATACATTATTCATAATTTTACTATCAAATAAATGTATATGGTCAATAATACTAGAGATTGTTTTAAGCCCCATGCTTTATGCCAACAGCAGACAATCCAGTCAAAATCAGTAGCATTCAAAATTTGAAATAGAAAGTTTTCAGTCCCTACGAATGAAGGGAGTTGCGTTAACAAATACTAGTATAGCATTTATAAGGTTACTATACGAATCCAAATACTTAAATTCTTCGACATTATTAATTCCAAAGAATACAAATGAAACAATACATTTTTATAAAAGCCTGTTTTTAAAACATGCATTTCATATCCGGTTAAATCTAAAAATACATTTTCCATTCAAATACAATACGTCACTAAATAGTTTTGAAAAAAATCCATCTCAAGGTGAATTCACACTAAACGTTATCCAAGCTTTATCGTGTAACATTCTTTAACAAGAAAAAGAATTCATTAATATCACATTAATTGTGCAAGAAGAAAAATTTAAATGAAAATAGCAAACATTAAATTGGATTGATGACGTGCCCTCAGTTGCAACTCATAAAATAAGTTTTGAATGTGCGCTAATTGATAAAATTTTCCATCTCTTAGCAGACTATGGAGCAGAAGAATGTTCGAATGTTCGTTTATGTAATCACTCAAGTATGTAAAACTTTAATCTTCGAAGTTGTGTAATAGAAAGCTGTATATTACATAGACTATAAGTGAACCTATTGTTTGCGTACGCCTTATAAATTTTGAAAGATGAAAAGCATTTCCTTTAACAATTTTCATAATTTTATCATAAATAATATTTTTTGCAAATATTTACACCTGGTTACGGACTAAAATCTTTTGGCGCGTCATTTCTCCATCACTTTTAAAGGCTATTGTTTTCTGAATTCGATATGTCATCAGGCAAGTATTTTCAATTGATTATGAGTTCATTATTGGTAATATTAACAACTTGCAATTTCTAGGGCTTCTTGGGATCAACAAACACAATGAAAAAATTACTGAAAAGGGCATTTTAACCCATAACATTTTACAAATATATATTTTGAAAATATTTAATATACACATAGTTGCTATTTATATTACAATTCGATGAGTTGATAACTGATCAAATAGTAATGGGCATGACTAATAAAAACGAGTTTCACATTGTTTATACATGAAATGATTATAACATAGGTATTTCTCCAGTTTGTTTGGGTACGAAAATACAATTAAAAAATGGTTTTTTGATAACAAAATGTTCTCACATTCCTCGCAATTACCACGTTTATCATTTAATAATATTCCCCGATTACAACCAAAAATAACTACGCTTAGAAGCACAGACATTTTCAAAAAAATTTAATCAAATTAATTAAAATTATTTAGCGCTTGAAGAGAATTTATAATTATATGCTCTTTTGAAGCATGACGGGGAAAGAAATTTTAAGAAAAAATTAGCAGCATTTGCATCACAGTGAAATTGTGTGTTACGTGTTAAGGGAAAAGATGCCCCAAAATAATTAATCACAAAAAAATTTCAATAATTTATTTTTTAGACTTCAAAGTACCATAATTATCTATTGAAAATCAAGCAACATCGTCACTAGTTTAAATTCTTTCATATTCTACCCATCTTTTGTTCATTATAAACAAACAACCTAGATCAGGGCTGTGCAACATTATTTGTAAGAGAGCCAGCCCAAAAATTTTGAGATTTTCACTCATTTCCTGCATTCTCTCACAATAAATATGCATGTCATTATATATACACACAAACAAAACTGCATTTAAATTCAAAAATGGAAAGAAGATTAATCTTTAATTAGAAATTTTTGGTATTACTTGGTAAAAAAGGTAATATATAGTAGCAAAAGTCATTCTTAAAAATTAGCAAGTGTTACAAGAAATGTTTACGGGACGGATTGTGGTACGCGGGCTGCCAGTTGTATACCTAGTCTTAGGTATACCAGAAAGAAATTACACAAGAACTTAATAGTGGAAGTATAACACTACACTATTGTGATTGTCCAAGTGAGACATTGACCGAAGAGAAAAGGAAAACTGCCCAGTTTTTTTATCTAATTGAAAATATAACTGTTAATAAATTTCCGCTTAAAGATTCATTAATAATGGTTATAAAGCAATTTGCTATTTCTCAGTTTAATAATATTCGAATTATTTATTCTGTTTTACAAAGAAATCCCCGCCGTTTATAGCGACATTTGATTGGTAGGATTCAATGTTTAACAATTAGACACGATCATTACTAATTTATTTATACCTATTTTATTTATAACTATTTAATAAATGGAATGGAACTATGTGTCTAAACTAAATAAAATTGAGCAATTATAGTAAGTAATTACAATCATTTGTGTTAGACGGAATTAAGTGTATTCAAATACAGAGATTAATTTAGATGTCGAACGGTGGAATGCATAGCAACTTAACATGGCTTTAGTTTATTTGTTGGGGTGATTACCCGGTTTACACAGACATCTGGGTGATGATGATTATGCAACCAATGTGTTGTCGTTTACTGAGATTTTCGTGCATTCGGTATTGCTGTATTACGAAATATTTTACCGTGCAGATATTTCATATTTTCGTGTAGATATTTCATGTATTCGTGTATTTTGCTTAATCCACATCAAGAAAAAAAACATTTATATTAAATTTTGTGAATTGGAATGTGATATATACAAACTAACGCCGTGCTGTGCGTAGCTATTTTCAAAAACGTTACTACATTTTCCGGCTTAATTTGATTTCGCTGTTGCTGGATCGGGACCAGATACAGACACTGAAAACAAGCTTTCAAAGAGTTCTGAGCTGCCAGACATTTAACGATATATCAATAAATGTAATCTCAAAAGTATTTTGTGTATTTTGCAATTTTGAGTAATTAAATAGTTACGGTAATTTATGCCAAAGACTCGTGTATTTTATCGTGTATCATGTATTGTGGACAACAGACTGGTAAGCACTAGCTTATGTCGGGTCAAAATGCACAACACAAATATCGAATATATTCATAACCAAAGGTGGACTCCCATATTCCAACATGAGTCATACTCGACACAAAAAATGAGAAATGAAGGAAGTACAAAAATTATGAAGTTCTAGGTAGCACTTGTCTCCAACGAATTTTAAATACGTCCTGGATAAAGTTAAATTTCGCAATCTACTCCACTTCTTGTATTAAAGAATTTGCCAATCTGGGAAGAGCATAAAAAAGCGAAGCACATTTGCTAAACAACGGTTGAACCAAAATATAATGAGTGAATAGAGAGATTGTTATCTGAATACGTAGAATTTTTGGGATTATTTAAAATACAAAATTACATGGTTTTCCACCCCTGATCTAGACGAATCAATCTCCAGTGGGTGTTTTGCAAAGCAAAGGTGACCTCACAATGTAGTAGTGAAATTGTTGTTTTATTGTATTTANCAAAATGCACAACACAAATATCGAATATATTCATAACCAAAGGTGGACTCCCATATTCCAACATGAGTCATACTCGACACAAAAAATGAGAAATGAAGGAAGTACAAAAATTATGAAGTTCTAGGTAGCACTTGTCTCCAACGAATTTTAAATACGTCCTGGATAAAGTTAAATTTCGCAATCTACTCCACTTCTTGTATTAAAGAATTTGCCAATCTGGGAAGAGCATAAAAAAGCGAAGCACATTTGCTAAACAACGGTTGAACCAAAATATAATGAGTGAATAGAGAGATTGTTATCTGAATACGACAACCAGAAGATATTTATCGTCCACCAGGTCCTGAAAATAGTAAGATTAGAATGACCAGTAGCAGAGGGAAACATATTCTTGAATACTTTAGAGAATTTTTATACACCCTGTCTATAATAACAGAACACTTAATAATTTTAAGAGAAAACCTAAACAGCTGCATTGTTTATGATTTCATTTATCAAGTGTACTTCGAATTTAACTGTTTCAAAAAAGAAATCACTCTTGCAATAAGAAAAAGAAAAGATATAATTAAAAAAGAATTTTTCAATGAGAAAAATTTTTAGCCAGTTATTACTCCCACTGACTTCAGTCAAAGCCTTTTAACTCATTAAGGCCTAGAAAATATTTTAAGAAACAGAAGTTTTTACAAAATTTCCATATCGCTAAATATTGGAAATGACATCATTTTAAAGATAACTAGTTTATTCATTCTTTGCATGAGAATTTTTTAAAATATTCTTAATACTAACATTGGGCCTAAACTGTGCTTAAAACGCTTAAAATAGGATCATATGGGAGCCAGCACTCGGCATCAAGTGTTCGTCACATACTCTGCAAATACGGTATTTGGTCAAAAAAAGTTAAAAAACTACTTCTCTGGAAACATCACATTTGCTCTAATGAGATGAAAAATCGAGATATCATTGGCAAATGTTTTGTACAGCTACTAATAGCGAATAAAGCGCAAATCAAATCGAATGTTATTAACTAGATAATCAAGAGGATACAGAAATCGATACAATCCGAAGTTCTTCTACCTCAAACGTCTTGAATGAAGAAAATGAATTATGGGTTTTGATCCAAAAGTATGCGAATTTTGCAGGGTGTAGAAGGAACGATAGATGGACCTCCATACATTGAAGCACAATGTTCCACCTTTTCTTGTAGATTGCGAGTTATTGCAGTAAGGTAATGCACCCTACAAAAGTAGCAAATAGCTGTACATTTTGGAAAGGGAGCTCGTTCTCAAGATTTGAACATCACGTAGAATTTTTGGGATTATTTAAAATACAAAATTACATGGTTTTCCACCCCTGATCTAGACGAATCAATCTCCAGTGGGTGTTTTGCAAAGCAAAGGTGACCTCACAATGTAGTAGTGAAATTGTTGTTTTATTGTATTTAACTATCTCTTTCTTCCATAAAAACATTAGAACATACAAAATGATAAGGATGCATAAACTATTCGTAAAAGATATTCATTAAAAATTCAATTCCAATGAATGTCTGAACAATGTAATGAATTAAAACATGTATTACATCATTTTAATAACTAGGATGAAGCATCCAAACTGATTTAAAAAACAAATTTAATTTCGATAAATAAAATTGAATTAAAGCGCTAAGACGGTCAAGATTTTTAAATCACAGTTCAAAAGAAGCGCCAGTAATAAATCTCCAGTGGGGAAGTTGGTTCAAAGGCACTCTGGTCTATAATTCTCAACAAGCTGTTGTCTTGAAGGAGCTGTAAACTTAATTTGCTTAAAGTGCACATCAATCCTTCCAAACGCTCTCCAAAATATTATATTTCCCTTCATACCGTCGATTTTAGCGATATTGATATTTAAATAAATAATTTCGTAGGAGCAATAATTCATTAGTACAATACAAGGATACTGTTACCAATCCATCGACTAGCATGCGCGATACACGCTTTATTTTCGATTTCTAAAAGTCTAAATCTCGCGTTAATTAATAGCTTGATATTTCAGAGTAATTAACTTAACTTCATTCATTTCACNTACTATGCGACCGGTTTCGATTTAGAATCATCGTCAATACAAATATAACTTACAATTCATTACATTTAATTTTGTTAAATATGCATCATAAACTAAAAGATATTCAATATGCTGGTCGTTCTTTGTTTATTCATTAGTGTTTGTTTATTTGAGTTCTTAATAATTAGGGCTTCAGAAATCTTAGTATTAGGTGTTTTTATAATGATCTTAAAATTATTGATACTTGCTCGATGTTGGTGAGTATAAATTTCGGAATTTAAGTGCCCTGAAAGATGTTCATTAACCCGAGTTTGAAGATGTCGCTTTGTTTCACCGATGTAAGAATGGTGACATTCTTCACATGTAAACTTGTCAACAATTGATGAAAAAAGCATCTCTTGAATCGGATCTTTGTTGCTAAATATATTACAGGTCTTCTTAGTTTCTAATATTGGTCTTATTCTTGTGTATCTTAATTTCGCATTAATTTTCTTTATTCAAACTCGGGTTAATGAACATCTTTCAGGGCATTTAAATTGCGAAATTTATACTCACCAACATCGAGCAAATATCAATAATTTTAAGATCATTATGAAAACACCTAATACTAAGACTTCTGAAACACTAATTATTAACTCAAATAAACAAAGACTAATGAATAAACCAAGAACGACCAACATATTGAATATCTTTTAGTGTATGTACATCTAACAAAATTAAATGTGGTAAATTGTAAATTATATTACCACAAAATTTGTATTGAGGATGATTTTAAATCGAAACCGGTCGCATAGTATATATATATATATATATATATAATTCCCATGAGATTTACTGATCCCAGTCAAAAAATGCTAATTTTTTCAAAATAAAAGTTATGGCATTGGGCCCATGGTACCAGAAAATTTCATGGGACTAGGAACAAAAAATCCTGGCCAGCAAAACCCTAAAATATATATACCTAAACAATGGTTTGGTTCACTCTTCGCAAACTAGGTAAATGTTTCTACATCATCCACGATTGCATGTTTGCCAAACAATATTGAGGAAGAAATTAGTTCATTTCCGAAACAAATAATATTTAAGTTAAAAAGAAACTTAATTCAAACTAAATATAGTTAAATTATAATGAGGAGGTATACAATATAGAAATAATATATAATATTGTATTTTCAGTAAACGATAGGATGCGGGATCAATAATCACACTTGTGAAAGAAAGGAAGTTTGCAGGGTTGCTGGATTTTCATCTGAATAATTTTAAATGTCAAAAAGTAGCGTATAAAACAGAAAATTTAATTAAATATCGAAAGCGTAGACAGTGACGTGACCATTCAAAGGACATTACAGTATGTCAAAAATATCCAATCAAATTCAATTGAGACGCCTTTTAAGAAAATACAATGAACAGAGTTTCTATTTGAAAGAAGATGGAATAAGATAATTGATAACATCAGTAACTAAAGCAGAAACAAGCGTAATTAGTCTTATATACATATTAATTCCTTATTTATATCGATAATTCAACAGTTGAAATCAATAAATGGATGCAAATTTCGATTTCTCTAATTCACATTGTATATTTCAGTAAGAAATGTCTTCTTAAGATGCCATTTCTAATAACGTGGATGAACCAGCTCAGCTATTAAAATGGAATCCAAATTCTTGAATTTAAACAGCAACAACAAGTATCCAATATGGTGAACTTAAGGTGAAATCATGAAGAACACAAATGATTCATCATTAACTTCAAACACGCAAGACTCTGAAAATTTGAAGGAGTTGACAAGATTTTTTAGGAGTGAATTCAAAGTGTATTACAGACTGTAAAGAAGATGTGAATTTTATTAGGAAATTAAATGAAATCTTTTCTCTCAAAGATAACTATTCAGAGATCAATATTAAACATACCACATTACAAAAGTTTATTACCCATAACTCTACTACAATGCTTTCTGGAAAAGAAATTTTAAGGCTTATAACTCACGAATTAAAAAATGTTTAAGACCTGAAAACCGTCGAGGCGTGATTTTGTCTACGGTGCAAAGACCTTTGACCTTCCACAGAGCGCGCCTGAACGTGGCTCAGAAAGTTTATGTTCAGAAAGCAAAATAGTTGAGAGGAATTTTTCTTCCCATGGGTATTAGACCGCCTTATTATTTGAACATAAGGTATGGCAAGAATTTGAATAATTTACAAAAATAGGATTTTCCATCAAAAAAATAATTTTTTTTGTACTTCAGGCAAAAGAAAAACTTTTAGTATAAATTAATTTTCATCATTCGATAAGCACCCACAAATCCATAGTAGTCCATATAAAAAGCTTTTCAATATTTCTTAACATGAAAATGGTGAAAAATATGGAAAACGATGTGTACATTAAAGTAAAGCGGCTGATAGTAATACGGTGAAGCGTTCTAAAATAATGGAGCATTTAGATGTTAAAGTAATGCATTTTGTACTAAAAAACTTGCAGAGAATTATTGTGAATTAGTATAATGTTGAAAGATACCTACCGTTTGAGGAAATGTGGAGGGGTTTTGTGCCATTTGGCGAAGGGCGGCAGATTGGGCCGCATTAGGAAGCATTTGTGATTGAAGACACTGTAGTTGAATGCGGACGAGATTGAATTTCCCATTTCGTTCTAGTTCTGCTTGCAGATGGGCAGGGGCGTGAAAATATTTACAACTATCGCGATTGCAACGATTCTAAAAATGGGTGTGAAATATTTAAGAGAGACTTTTAAGTAGTTCGTGGTAAGGATAAAAGTTTTTACTAGAATAAAAGTTGAACATATGCCACAATGCCATGTATAATAGAGACCAGGAAAATGGTTGATATATACACTTGGGTGACTTAACCTATATTTCCCCATCAGGACAAATACCTTTATTTAGATTTTGGGCTTATTGTACGATTCTATCTATTTCAATATATATAAATTTTAATTTTTGAAATCTATACAATTATGTGTACCAAGTAAATCATAAATTAAGTTTTAGAATATGGGTTAACTGAGTATGTACTTCTTATGGTACAATTTGAAATAGTCTAAATAATTGGGATGTAGTAAAAGACACTTTAATTAAGTTACGACGGGAAAGAGACACCTACATTTACCTCATACATGTAAGCTAATTTTAAATACCCAAAGTATACATCCACTTGTTCAAGGTCATTTAGTAAGGACTATATTTGTGTAAGTTGGTAAAACTTCTAAATATTGAGTGTTTAAATTTTATGGTAAATGATTGGCTTCTGCTGATTTATCGGCGCCGGCGTTTAAACTTGTTTACAAATTTTACGAAATGACACCTGTAGTTTTATTAGCAAAAGGAACCAGTTCCCGGTTACGGCCAAGGTGTCAGTTGCTATATACATGTTCACTAACTCCAAATCAAAGCGTAAATACAGACATACCGCAGTACACACCTGCCTGAGTTCAAGAGCTTAAATTTAAAATTGCTAGAATAATTTAATCTATTGCGCCACATGTCGTTATTACATTCAAATTTTGATGGTATTATATTTGCGAAATTCTTCACGTAAACTACAAGGAAGGAACCAGCAGAGCAAGCAATATTTCGTTGTTAACTATTAAATATTATGCAATAAACACGGCATGCAATTTATTGACTCTCGGTATCTATGAACTAAATGATTGTCTCCAGAAAACTACAACGCCTGTCAAGGAAAGTTTTGATGAATATTACTTAAAATGTGTGAAATATTTGTTTGAAGGAAACGCCAAACTTTAACGAAGATTAATTATCTGCCATAAAACTGACTTCAGAGTTCACTGTGTTAAATATACGAAACTTATATTTCTAGTTTCTACCTAATGTGAGCAGAAATATATTGCTAATCGAATTGGTTATTTTTGGTTGGATTGTAGGAATCGACAAGGATAAATAAACTTTTTGGTAATTGATTAGAGGTTTGATTGATAAAATAGTTATTTTGAGAAATGGGCACAATGTGTGCTATTTCCTGTTGCTATAGACCTCTTTTCTCAGGATGAAAGGCTAGTAACAGAATTCATGAGAAGTGCTGGAAATTTAAAGGAATAAAATATAAGGAAGGATGAAACCGGTTGCGAAGTTAATAAACAAGACTAATATATGAATGAAATGCGAGAGGAGATAAAAAGCATCAAAAGGCAAATTTGCTTTGATTGCATTACGTTTTAATAATTTTATGGGCTATCAAATTAAGAAACGAAGGGTTTCTCCATAACATGAATGTATGTAAATGAAAAATGCATGATTTTATGATGAGATCGAGGCTGGAATAATAAGAACAAAGTTTTTGAACGAAAATTCAGTCAAGAGGGAGCATTTATGAGTCTCCAGTGGGTGCGCTCATCTCTTCTCTTCGCCTTTGAAGTGAGGCGGATGTAATAGAAATTATAACAAATTTGCAATTCAAACCTCTTTAACGGAAGACATCAAGTGACGGGAAACATTAGTCAAAACCCACAATTAAACGGCATTGTTAATGGCGCTAACGTTTAGACGGTCAGCAGACACATCGTCTGCCTTTTCATTAGGACAACATTGGGAATTAATTGGCGGTAACCAAAATCCTAATCTAATTTCCCTTTGATGCAAGCAATACTGATTTTTTACACAATTTTATAGATCTGTCTAGCATTTTAGCTACCATGTGCCCTTTTTTTTATTCCAAAGTGATGAAGAAAACTTTAGGTCATAGTCACAAACACTATTTTTACACAATTCAGTTTTTAATGGATCGGAAAATTTTAAATAGAATTGTAGTCGGGCCAATGACTTTTAATCCCAGCCTGCGCACTCGTTTTAAAGAAAATCCAATTCTGCATAATACACATTTGGACCTCAATTTTTAAGAGTGAATTGTCATATCAGTATTTTTTGTAATGTCCACAAATACCAAAAGGACCAATAGCTAAGACAAAATTCTATCCATCAAATTCCGGCCAATTATTATGTAAGAATTGCACTGTCAAAACGAATGTTGCGCAAGACATTAAAATTACGAAAACTAAATCTGCGAATAGCGAAATGATAAAAATCGTTTGCATATATGGATTTGCGGCCAGGACCCTAACAACTCCCCACAACAATTAAATAAAGAACACAAGCTTACTTAAAATGCCGAATTATATTAGTAGACTGATAGAACTTGGCATTGAGAAAATGAGATTGATAATAAAATTTCGTTAAAAAGTATTTTCACAAATCGAATAGAAAATTCGTTTTGTAAAATATCGAAATGTATAGGAACTGTTTAGTTTTTCACTTAAAATTCGTACGCTAATTAGATAGAGGAGAGCTAACTTGGAAGGTTCAGAGATTAACATCACCCGAAAATTAATGGTCAAGCCCATCCCATTAAAATAATTGCCGATTGGTCCATTTTACCGCATTTTTTAAATATTTGCCAAAAAATTTCTCTAATATTTCGGTTCGTTACACAAAAACGTCATATGATAGATACTTCTAATGAAATCTACACTCGGAAATTTAAGATTTGAATTTGAAATTTAGAAGAGTATATGATATTAATGTAAAACTTCTAAATGTAAATTATATTTTCTAAAACATTTATTATAACTTATATAAATATAGCAATAAATATATTTGGTCTGACTAGCTTGCAATGTTGCTTAATAGTAATTTTTTTTATAAATATCGGCCATTTTTTGAAATAACCAAGCTCGGCACGGACAGGCCCAAACTCTATCCGGTTCGTGCCCATCTCTGAGCAAAGTGAAGTATGCAGACTGAAGCATTCAACAACCACTGTGGCTAAATTAGAAAAAACATTTTCCTAGAAGCTATGGCGACATTAAATGAATATTCTTTAAATTTAGGAAGAACCAAAAACACTATTAGTGTCTGATTCTAAAATTCCTAAGTGAATTTGGAATATGAAACCTGAGAAAAGCAGACATCTGCAACAATAAAAGAGAAAGTGATAGCAAGATAAGATCGAAGACCAGTATCACAGGGCCTTACTGATAACTGAGGAATGAATTCAAACAGTCGAATGTGGTATATAAAATGTTCAAACCATAAATAATAGTGGTTTTTAATTTACTGAGGCGTTTCTGTTACTTTGAAAAAACTTTCAATACACTGAAAATACTTTCTTAGCAAGGACCGGATATCTATGGATTTCCTAGATTCAGTGTTATTTTGAAGAAAGTTTACATTTTGCCTCCTCCCTCCATATGAAAAAGCAGCGATATTTTCATAGTAACGTTCAAACATTTGGAATGATTAAATCAGAGTAATTTGAAATTTAATACTCGTTCACGAGCTTTCATCAGGTGTCATTAAGTTTGTATATGATGTTAAAAACAATATTTTATCTCTTGACATTTATGTCTTGACATTGACGAGGAAGAAAACTTTACTTTATCTTCCGATGAATTTGAAATTTTCTAGAATGCTAAGGAATAATTCCATGAACACATTTTCCATACTTTAGGTTTAAGAAAATCTAAGGATATTCAAACCAACCTGTATTACAGCGTTTAGATTTCAGAAGAAGTAATCAGAGAAGAATACTATCAGACTCAAAGTTTATAAAATCAATAAAGTGATGGAAAAAGTAACTAAACCTTAGACACACTTAAACACAACATCCTTAAAGCGGTTTGAAATTACTCATTAATATCTTCCTTTTACAGATATTTACTAAAATTTATTATAAATGCGTAAGAACAATGGAATTACTGTACAACTAATGATTTTGGTTTAACATACATATACACTGACCATGTATAGGGTGATTGAAACATTGTTTTGATGGCATATACTTGCCTTGATCTTAGGTATCATTTGAAGGTGACCATTCTTGGATATTTTTTATTTATCTTTGCTTTATGTAAAGTTACTACGAAGGGGGATGGTTATTATTGTGAGAAAAAACTTTCTAAATTTATATTTTGTTCAATATTTGTATCAAAATCGAACGTTTAGTCGTTCTCTGTCATTGTTTAATTTCTGTGATTCTACTGATATCAAGCTCAAGTACAATTAAAAGTTTAAGAATTTGGTAGCATTTGTTTTAATTATAATTTCCCGATTACACTACTGAACAGCGCGTATGAGCAGTCATTTGGTTCGACGCAAGCAAGTCCTTCACAAAAATTTGTCTAACCTATCGTCTCATTTTGGTCATAGTGCTTAAGCGCAGCAGCGGCACTTATGATACGCTTACATAAACATCTGTTCCAAATTGGTACTGTGCTGCACCAGCTTTTCAGTTCCGACCAACCTCGATCAGTGTGTATCGAAACTGTTCCAGCTGCCTTCACTAAATTGCCAAGAATGACGATTCGGCAGTCGAACTCAGAAATAAGCTTCAGCTTTTCGGCTTGGAAACAACAAGATAAAAATCCTTAAAGCTCTCCAACCTGAAGTGGGGATTGCAAACGGGGTAATACGATCGCTCTTTTTTTTAACAAGTGATCTCCAGTGAAAAGTCAATTTGTCATTTAAGAAGACATGTCAACAGCCAGAATTGTCGAACTTAAGGGACGGAAAGCCCTTCTCAAGTGATCCAACAGCCATTACATTCTGAGAATGTATTTGTTTGGTTTGCGGAGATGTGGTTCAGTGGCTTAATCGCTCCGTAATTTTTCACCAATTAGTATCTTGAAATGCTAAGCAATTTCTAAACTGAAAAAATTCGATTTAGACAGGATGGTGCTCCATCGCCGAGGCCCGGCAATGGCTGGCCATATCACCCAATATAATTTTTCTGAACTTGAACGTATGAGGCCATCTCAAAGAATTTATTCATGCCACAAAACAAAGAACTATCAATTGTATAAAAAATCAGGGCTTTGAAGCTGGAGCCGGAGCGAAGGAGCAGAGTATTTTCCTCGCAGCCGGAGCAAGAGCTGGAGCAACATTTAAAATGCCGTGGAGATGGAGCTGGAGCTGGAGCAGGAGCCAGATGTTTATGGAACAGCTCCACCTCCAAAGCGTTTTTTGAAAAGCTATTTTATTAGTTGATTTTTGTTTCACAAAGCGCCTTGATGTTGCAAAAAATGTATAAAAATTCTTGGAAATTTTAAACAATTCGTTAAAATTTGAAAAAAATTAAAGTTTGTGAATATTTTGTAGCCCAGATCAGGAGCTGGAGCCATTGGTATCCAACAACCCCTGAGCCGGAGCTAAATTTTGATAGCAATGTTCTTCGGAGCGGGAGCTGGAGCAGCTTCATATTTGAGGCCTGCTCCGAAGCCCTGTAAAAATGAAGACGTAAGGGGGTTCAATCAGATAAACAATAAAGAAGATCTGATATCAAATTGAGGGCGGTTGGAACATTGAACAGCTGCAGGCTTGCAACTTGAATTCCCAGATGAAGATTAACATACCAATATTCAGATTGTGATTTTAGTTGATTTTTCAGGGTCTACTACGTTTTGCAAACGAATAAAATTCCTGTGAAACTATGTTATCAAAACGATTTTTGCCTCAATTTTTTTTATAAAAAACAAAATCTTCTCATTTATAATTTCAAGTACAAAGAAAAATCTGAATATAACAATAAATCCGGAATAATCAGCACAAAAACCAAGGCCAGTAAAAAAATTTTGTCAAATCAAAAAATATTTTTGTTGCATTATCGCATATAATTAGAGAAAAGCCTTATAACTACAATAATAAAATATTGCTTAACAATAGAAATAATTTGTTATTTTGTGTTTTAAGGGTGAAAGATTTATTACAATATGACATGTATGTGGAAGCAATTCATATTGCGAAAAGACAAATAATTTCCTGAGAATTCTCATTTAATGTTTTATCATGATTGTAATTCTGTAATTTATATCTTTATAATGTAACAATTAACTGCGGAGTTTTCCTGTATATATTAGTTTATAGATAGAACTTAGAAATTTGCATCACTTAATATAAGTCTTAACAGAAAAGCTTCGTATATATATACATAGGAAATGGACACCTGTATAAAACAGAAACTACCTTATGAAATAAGTGGCACAAGAATGGCACCTCTATTATATTATTTTACATTTCGATATTAAGTTATGTCTTATGCAGACGATATTTTCAAATGTCAAAATTTGTAAATTTCAATTAATGAAGCGGGCAATTTTTTTTATATTTCATCACTTAGGAAAAATATTTATGAAAAATTTGAGTGTGTTGGGAAAGTGCTGATCAGAAAATTGGACGACGACTGGCAGTTCGACCATCAGGTTGGGTTAGGGAAAAAATTCAAGATTGAGAGTAACAGTTGGATGCTCAAGTTGTTTTTTATTGGAAAAAGTTTAAAATATGGTCTAAACGTAAAAACATGTCTTTTATGTTTTTTCCTTTAAATCTTCAATTTAACAAAAAAACGAGAAAACTAACTATTAACGAAGTTTAATCAATCAATTTATAAATTTAATCAATGAGTAATTCAACTGTTTTTACAGAAACGTGAGCTTTCCGGATTTTGATACATCCAGAAACGATAAATTAGCAATATTATCGATAAGATTGTAACTTTAAAGAAATCGATTTATTTATTTGTCTGTTACGATAATTGCTATTTTGGGGTGGCATATTCAAAACAAAAAATGAAGAAACACTGAACTGCATTTCTTATACATTAAATTTTGTTGAACGTTTCTTCAGTTGTGCGAAATATTTTCACTAACTATTGCAAACTTAAAAAATCTGATATATTTTATAATAAACAATTTTGGTGCATAAAACCTCAATAAAGTTGTTGAACTTTGTTCTTAGCGGATATTTACAATTATCGATATATTTGAAGTATATTAAACGATCCGATAATCTATCTCAACACAGACGATAATATCGGTATCGAAAGTTTTATACCTTTGGCTACAAGTCCAGAGAATTCAGAATTTTCGAAATTCTAATGCCAAATGTGTAAAACACGTTTTATCTACAGCTTAAAACTGTTTTTATTTGTGTGTTTTAAACACCCTATTTTAAAAAGTAACCACAAGCCTAACGAAATGTGGCTTTTCCATCGAAATAATTGCTGGAGTCAATTTAAAATAAAGACTTGCTTAACAATTGATATTTACGAGACCTACCTAATATAGCGGTGAGGAACACAAAGGGAACGGGACAATGATTAATCGGTTAGCGGCGTGCTCATGTAAATTGATAATATTGGATAGGAAGTTGAGAGTCATATTAAAAACGGAAATTGCCAGGAAATATTACGCCGTTTAAACTTTATATTTATTGAAACCACAAATCTGTCTTCTTAGTTTACACGTCAAGTATATAAATGCGAATTACTTTCAGCCGAACAACACTGATATCTGACCAGACGTGATTCTGTTATACATACACGGTGATTGTGTCTCGCCTCATTAAACCGCATAACGAGATGATGCTTTACAATTACAGTTGAGATGAGGCCAATGAACGTTTTTGCTACCCTATATCTCATTTGTACTTTCATTTACATTACACACAGAAAAGCTGTATTTTAGAAGGAATAAACAAGTGAGGTTATTTTATACTATGGTTGGCCCACCAAGCGACAAACTATTTTTGCAATGATCAACATTTATGAGTTTGATATTTAGCATCGATAGAAATACTTTTGCATTGGGAACTTAGTTTTCACCCTATGAAGGGGTTGTTAAAAAATATTCCCATAAATATTCTATACATGGTATGCAAAATATACAAAAAGCCTAATTCAGGATGATAAGTTCAGTACTTTAAAATTTTTTTGTTTGAATTCATTCAGAAGTTTCTCAAATATTTACATTCAAAATTCGATTCTTGGCTATGTTTTAGATACTATGTATACAAGCGGTATACATGTGATGCTTTAGGGGAGAGGCGGCCAACGCTCTTTTTCAAATACTAAAAATTATATGAAATTGCGAATCTTTTAGGTGAATATGGTGAGAATATGGTGGTTTTATAAGCTTAAAATAATTTTTTCAAAAAAATTTGCTTTATTTTGAGTAAAAGCGTCTTAAAAAGACTAATTCAAATATGTATAAATTCAAATTATAAAGTTTTGGGAAAACAATAATCATTGCAATTTTCGGAAGATATGATTAGATTTTGTAAAGCTTGTAAGTAAATAATCGTTTTGTAATAATTTAAGAAAAAAATAAAACCACAACCCTACTTCGAAATTTTCAAGGACATATATTTATGGTGGTAGTTTTTCCGGATTCACGTCTCAGGGTCATAAAATGGAACCTAAATCATTTATAAAAATCGAAATGAACTTGAATTCATAATGCAAAAATTAATCTTGTTGCTGCAAATAAATAATATGGCGTTGCTCCTTGAACAAAATATTCAAGTTTGGTGCCTCAACACTGCATTTTAAAACTAAGTAATAACTGCAAAGATATTTATCTACTTACAGATAATTCCAGAATAATAAAAAGTAATAGTAAATAATGTCTCTTTGCGTTCATCATCAACAGGCGAACTTTGAAAAATCCCCACAAATCCGAATCCACCACAGTTGACTTAAATCGAATCGAATCAGAATGTAATACTAGACACCTTAGCACGAATACGTATTTGTTTTATAAAAAAGTTTCAAATATTGTTGCACTTTGCCTGCGGCATAAATTTGCTGGAAAACTTAAAATTTGCGAAAATTCATTTGTTAATCGTCAAATAGAACTATTGGAACTCAAACGGATTCTTTTAGCGAAGTCTTCATGAATCCTTTGAAAAAATAGAATCTTACATATGGTTTTAGGTTTAAAGTTCTTTATAAAAGAATGCTGCTACTGTTAGACTATGTGATCAGTCACGTTTGAAACTGTTCCTCGCCTAACCCCTCAAAATAATTGGCGATGTGACGATCACAATGCAATCGCCAATGAACGCTTTCATTTGTGATTGGTGCACAGAAAGCATCAATTATTTGTGAATACACCCGAAAGCTTACTGAAAGTGTTTTGAATGATATATTAAAGATTCAAAGCCTGCTTTGCGGCATCAATTTTATATTTAGATATGAATATAATCAAATTGATAATTGCTCATTCTTATAGAGGTTCTATAGGCTACACATGTATAAATGCTAAAGTAACACTTTCCAGTGTCAATTACTAATTTATGGCTAAATTATCATTTAAAATTAGAATGTCATTACCATAAAACATATCACATTCAAAAAATGTCAATGTGAGGTATTATTTGAGGGAAAAACCCCGATTGATGTAGACGAATAGGTAGGAATCAATTGTCTAACATTTATAATTGACAGTGAAGAGAACACATGTGCAATTCGAGGTGGATAGACCACTTCATATCACAAGTGATATAAAAATCGATAGAATCTATTAAGCTAAAATTACTAATCTACTGTGTTATCATATGATTCATTTACCAGTCAAATACTCACTCTATACTTAAATATCTACGGTTTAATAAATGCGGACTTTTTATGTGAATATTGTGATACATTTTTAGTGGTTTTCATTAGTTGGAAAGATTAATTCAAAAATTTTCTGCTCTCCCATGAATAAAGGGTGTCTTAAAAAGACTAGTCGGGATTGCACTGTTTTAAACAAGGAGGAAAAAATAAGTTTAAAACAAATTGAAAAATGTTTTTTCTGTTTTTTATTTCAGGTAAATGCTAATTGTAATTAAAGGTCTACTTGCATCGCATATAGTGAGATGGCCAAAAAACGTACCAGACTGGCGTACTGTAAGACAAAATTTACATAATGTATCGAACTATATATATATATATATATTTTTTTTTAAGGGGCCCGTCATTTGACACCCCTTTTTTTAAAACCCAAACAAATTAGTTTCTACATGAAAATTGTAGGTTAAGTCTAAGTAAACCAATTTTAGATTGAATGTGTGCCGATTAAAAGTGTGTATTTTTTAAATGTTTAGGGTAACGCTTAATTACAAAGTTTTAATTATATAGTTGGAGAGTAAATTAAATCACAATTATAGAGCATTGAATAAATATTAGTCTATGGCATTTCCATTCAAATTATTGTTGAATAAATAAAACCTCGAAACTCCACCGGCGTCACACTGTCGACCCTGAAGAGAATTCTAATTTGATTTCCTTCAATCCATTTAAGATTTCAAAGTTGAAATCCAGCATCCGATCACTGAAAGTTAATGTATTGGCGTTAAACTTTTATGATGAAGCTCGTTGAGGGAGAAACCGTCTCAACTCAGCTATTAATCCACTAATTAATGTCTCAACACTAGGAAAATAACGCAACGCAATATTCAATTTTCCTTCATTACTCTGTACAGTAGTAACATCTTGAAGATACTGTTTTGATCTTGTAAAGACTGAATTAAAGATCATTCTGAAAAGGTTTCCCTTGGATAAAGAAATACTTCAATATATTCATTATTTATGTTATATTTCATTAAAGAGAGACCCAAATCTGACCTTAAAAACTTAAAATGTCATTTAGTAACATTGAAATATGAATTTTAACATGACCTCAAAAAGTGAATTTCATATAATGTAAAATAATTTTTTTTAAAATCTCTGCACAATTGTTTCTTAAATAACGAGCATAGTATGGATAGAGATTATCAATATTATTATGGGTTTGGTAATTCTCTATTTACTGCCAATATTTATATTACAATATTTTTCAAATATGACCTGAAATTCAATTTAGTGAAATATGACCTTATATCATATGACTTTAGGAGTTTTAGGTAAAAGATATTAATTTTCTAAAAGAGATTTATAATGGTGTCCAACTTTTAAAAGGATAATTATTTGTGCTGCTTAAACGAAGTATGTGCTTTATTTAATGATTGAGGTAATAATATAAGGCACATGCAAAGCTGACCTTAGTAGCATCGAAGCAGGCGGTTACTTTGCCGTTCTCAACAAAAACGTGCTGAGGCGGATGTGCGAATTTGCAATCGGTTTCTGAACGAGAGCACGTTCCGCGGAGAAATTCCCGGCAGACTTCAAGCATCAACCAAGAAGGGTCTCGAATCTGACCGGCTTTGGGGGTGGAGCCATAAGAGTCTAACATGGTCATCGAAGCAAGCGAAGCATGCGCTAAAAAGCATCGTTAGCAAAGCTGAGTGTGTTTGTTAAAACATTGCATTCTACAACAAACAGCTGCTTAAAGTAACTTAAATTACTTCCATCCTAACAATTAATTAGCAAAACCTCCCTCAATCGCGTAAAATAAATGCTTTATGCAATACAAAGACTACTCTACTCTATCCATAAAGAAATAAAAGCGTATTCACTTAAAAAGACAAGTTGGAGGCAAACAGAGCGTTCTTATGAATATTTTGCGATGATAAAAGGATTAACTTGATCCTAATGATATCAAGAGGTACATCTTTATAATAATTCAGAAGTTCATGGCTATAAACATGTTTCAACAGGGTTTCTACAGATTGATCCTTGTTCCAAATCACTAAATGAAACAAAATGCAGTTAACTATTAGAATATCGAGACTATATATACTTTCTGGAATGGCCATAGTACTTAGCGTCAAACATCATATGGCATTAAAGAAAATACAATGACCAAAAAATTATTTTTCTAAAATATTTTAAAAATGGCTAAATAAAAGTATATATATATATATATATATATATATATATTATTATTATTTTATTGCGTACACTTTACTGCAAGTTAAAATGTTGCAATTTTATTTTGCATCATTTTACAAAACTCAAACTCCAACTTCATACAGAACATCCATTAAATATTGACAAATTCCTTTTTGAAAATTCCCAGCCGTGTACAGAGAATAAAATCTTATATAGGCGCTTTTTTGGCTCGAGTTGAGTTCGAATCGAATTGGAACCCTATGCAAATACATGTTAAACTAAATGGGAAAGCCATGCCTAATGGCTTATAGTTTGAGATAAACAGTGAAAGGTCATTGGAATATTGGACATTACAGGCAAAAATGAAAGGAAAATAGATGCCATTAAAATAATATTGAGTTAGTCTTGAGTACTCGAAATGTCGAGTTTTTACCCTTGAAACGAATTTCTAGTAATCGCAGGGCCCTACCCTATTCTTGAACGTCCATAAAAATCCCACAAAAAATTATAATATTATTATTTTACTAAGACTTCGTTCACAAAAAGGACTTGATTTTAGTTCACGGCTGTCTGCGAACAAGAGTTGAGGCACTAAAAACTTTAAGTCAAAATTGTAAAACAATCTTTTGTTTTAGCAAGAAATCCTACTTTTAGTCTACTTGGACTGCATGAGAGATGCTAACATTAGCAAATGTGACATTAGTATAAAAAGCAATTTTAAATTTTCCTAAAAAACGCCACAAGGTGGTAAATCAAAACCGTACAGCTTTATAAATAACAGCTGGTATTTGTTTACCACCAGTGACAGTGTTTAGAATAGACAGTAGACTTTAAAACAATTAAAACTAATTTAGAAAACAGAAATTTCTCTCCAATTATAATTTCTTAAAGGGCATTTTAAAATATTGATTTAAATCAAATATAATTTTAATGCATTGGTACTTTCTCACACAACCAATATAAGGACACAAAGTCCAATGTATGCGTCTTGCAAAACAGTATCAAGGAAGAAATTAACTTTATGCCATCAACACTGCTTGTTAAACGTTGAATTATTAATTGTTTTGTTAAATGATTTTTTCTAAAAATACCGCTTGTTAAACACATGTTTAAAAAATATAAGAAGTTTTAAATTCAGCTTTTCAATGAGTAATCGTATTAAATATAAGTGTATTTTGTTCTAGCAGCGTGGTAGTGGACAATGTTAATTTAGGTGTTCTATAGATTAACAACATAGAAAATTCTTTTGAGTAAGACAAAACAAGTCTATAAGTCATTTTTAAAAAAATTCACATGAGGCTGAACATTTTTAAAAGGAATTATAATCTCATATTATAAATTTAGTCAACATTATCAACTGCCGAACCCGATTCATTTTTTGGAAAATTTACCCAACTCACTGAGGCAAAACTTGACAAAATCCACCTGCAGGCTTGGCTCCAGTCTCAGTTAGTCCAATTAAATAATTTGGTCCCAGTCCTACACCATTAAATATGATCTCATCAAAAGTAGGCTCATTCTATAATTTCTATTTTGCATAAATTAGCAATTCACAAAATTCTGAAATCCATTGTTCCAGTTTCTTCAATTGCAGCTCCAGTTTCATGGGATTAGTTGGTATGGCAGAACCCTACTAGAAAGCATTTTCATAAAATCCTATAAAAGCTTCACATCAAATACGACAATTTTTTTCAAGGGACTTTAATGAAAAAAGTCATGTAAGCACATGTAAGTTAACAAAACTTTGAAAATTAGACAAAATAGGAGAGGAAAAATGTAACCAACCTGCAAAGCTAAATGAAAATATGAGTGACTAATAGCGCGTGACAAATCATTGTGTAAACTTTATGATTTAAATAATCCTGATAAAAAATCATTTTTCGCCATTGTCAATAGTTGATTTTAGATTATAGCAAATGATAGCACAATGTTTATTTTCAACCGTTACTGCATAATGTCATCTGATTCACATTCAGCGGATATAATGTAATGTAAACACAAATGTGAAACAAAAGCAAGCCAACAAAACAATATTTGTGACATTATTTGAAATCATTTTCGTTATATTACGGGTTTAATTACCTTAGCTTACCCACGACCCATAATCAGAGTTGGGAACGAGCCGGCTAGGCTAGGTTTATCAATAATTGAGGCTCAAACGGGAAGTTAGTATAAAATTTATAAAAATGTGATAAATTTAAAGATTGAAATGTATGCAGGCTCGTTTTGGCTCATATATATTTCCGAGTTTGTGTTCAAGGTAGGGTCATTCCCAAGTTTGATAATAACTACTGTCAGCCACAGTTCTCGTCTCTCCTTGTTTAACAGTTTATGCTCTAAACAACCTCCATAAATATGAATTCAAGTCAATTCTTGGGAATAAGAGGGTAACTGCGATCCATGAATTGGTTTTTCACAATGTTCATAGCCTTTGTAAAACACGGATTGAAGTTGCTTTGCTGTGGTAAGAAATTTAGTATAATTAAAAGGTCTTGCTGGCAAAATACCGTATCACAAAATCCTAAACTGTCCCAAAAATGAACCAGTGTCATTTCAATTGTACTCAGCTTTACACAGGGCTTGGCAATAACAGAATGTAGCTTAATCTCAGAAAATGTCAATAGATGGAATTTCATTGAAATAAGAGGTTGTGTTACAAAACAATTTCCTACAAGAAATAAGATGGGCTCTAGATTTGGAAATCACTGTGTAGAGCTATGACACTACTTAGTCGCGAAGCTACCCAATAACTAAAATAACAATGGTGACCCCCCCCCC
>CABFPE010000017.1:1374910-1402962 GCA_900660155.1 Hofstenia miamia | reverse complement strand
GCTACTCCAAGTGCATGTTTAAAAAGATAATTTGATTTTTTCTATAATGGGATTTATTGCGATAGAATCAAGAGAAATAAAAATATAAGCAGTTGGCAAATGGGTAGCTCTAACCTAATTGCGAGCTCCAATAATTGAAATTAAGATTTAAAATATTATATGCAACTATTGTGAGTTCTTTATTCCAATGTGATGCATTACACTAATGGTTGGTACGATGTTTAAAAGGCTGGAATTAATGGTACCCATTCATCCGTACAACTTATTTGAAGCTGTTACTGAATGAAAGAGCATCCTTTGAAATTTGGACTAATATATCTTCGGTTGACATTGGAACAGACATTTATCACCATCTAATACATGCCAATAGTTATTATTACTATGTGTTAACTAAAAATGAATTATTTTTCAGTCTTAAAATTAAATTAAAAATTGAAAATATATTAGAAGATAAGTGGATCCAAACCATTGGCGTTGTTTTAAGACTTTAAATGTACTATATGCAAAAGAAAAAAACGTTCGTTTGTTTTATGCCGAAATTCTCAAATTATTGCGACTGGATGTCGGATGAAAATATTAAGATGTGTAAACACGGTGAATGTAAGATTTGAATCTCGTCTGACAGCTAATCGATGCTTAATGGCATCGTCACGAAGCTACATTAGCGAAAACACTCCAATTTTCCACTCGTTTCCGCAAACATTAAAATTGTATTTTTGAAATTAATCTTGTTCGGCAGAAATTATATATCTTCTGAGACTTGTGATCTAGTGTGGAATAAGGCAGTCTTGCTAAGTTCAAGCGTTAACATCAGGGTCGACCAACTTATTATAGTCGATTTGGATTTTTCCTGTTGTATTATTAAAATGTATTCATTGTTATTCTAACCATAAGCAGCCTTCTTTGAAAATATGCCGAGTGATAACCTTAAGTCCAAACAAAACTCCAATATTTGTCGCCCCATGATATAAACAACTAATATAATTTCAGCTGTAAGAGTGCATTGCTTTAATAAATTTTTTAGAACCCTACCTCTAATAGCTTTTTCTATTAAAAGAACAATGTTAATTAAAATATTAAAAACCAAACCAGCACTTTTGTGTTCAGATTAGGATATTTTCAGGCTTGCTGTGGGAGTAGGGATAACAAATACCACATATAGTGTGGGGTGAAATTTTGCCTTGTGGGGATTTGTGGGAAATATTTTTTTGTAGCCAGCCTCAATAATGACTATGTATAGGTTAAAAATACTCAAGACTTAATCGAAATAACCATTGAGAAAGAAATGAATTGATTGGATTTTAACAGTCATAATATAGTCCAAATTCGGGATACGATTCTTCCTTGCATTGCTAGTAGCACCATTGAGTTCAATTTACTACATCTACGTAGGAAAGTTGAGAGAGTGGATAATTTTATGCTATTTTGGTTTTGGCGGCTAAACCGTTGTAGCAGTAAACCAGACAAGCCCATATTATGTCATGTACACAAAACGCCACCTTGATTGAATCTGTCTATGATAATGGTTGCATACGATTACATGAGAAATGTAGTAATCATATTTAAGCCCATGTACATAAACTATATTGCAATTTGAATTGGTGTGAAACGATTGCATTGGAGTCAATGACTTACAATGAATCAGTAAAACTTCTAAAAAAACTATGATATTAGTATCCAATCACTTCTTGAGAATAAATTTACATCTGATGTTTCAAATGTGAAAATTATGGAATGGAAACAAAATTTCTACAAACACCCAATTCAATGACATTATGAACATTATTAGAAGTATATGTACCTTGCTGAATGAATAATGAAGCAAACAAAAAATAATTATAGGCCAGTTTGACCTATTGTCGCGCTTATCATAATTTTATGCATGTTAATTCATACTAAAGTATACATAAAATCCTGTGTCTACAAATGCTTTATATAAATATTTTTGACACAAATTTTTTCAAAAATTGTTCTGTTGGGATATTTGTGACAAATTTTTATTCCTGCCATGTGATGTGTATTTGTAGAAATTTTTTGTGGGGTGTTGTGGGTCGAAAAAACCCAAACCACGACAAGCCTAGGGATTGCACATGAAACAATGTTTTGTGTGTCATGTATGGATGTATTCCCGAGAAAAAGTGATAGTGTATGAATTTCGTGAATTTAACATCTTCGTTAATGGTATTGGCGGATTGAATTTTACGGCACTCGAGCATTATATTCAAAACTGAATAAAATAGGAACTGCAACAATTACTTTCAGTTTGAGCCATCATTTACCTTAATAGATGATATGTAAATGTTTATAAGAGACTGGGTAAATGTAATGTATGAATAAATATATGATTATATTATCGTTGTAATGATATCGTCTATTTCGTGTAGTCTGTATTTATTTGTGCAGATCTCACTTCAAACTAGTCATGTCCTGATTAGAAAGAATGTTTCTAATATGACTAATCTTTGTTATGACTGCTTTTATTTTTAATGTAAATTCCACTATGAATATCTTACAGAAGTCAGCGGAAATTCTGGATGCAGAAAAGTATAAAGAGTTGAGCAGATGTCACATCAAAGAGCAGAATAAAAATATTTGTAATAGAAATTAAAAAAAATAATTTTCCTTAAACATTTTCATCGGCTTTCAACTATATATCTATATTCGATTATGTGTACAACAAAAAAATATCCCGTGTGTAAGGTCAAACAAAATATACAATCATTTCTGCTATGGGGAAACGTTGATCTGAAAAAAAATTTTCTTAGCCATTTTGTGCTCATTGGAATAATTTAATCACGCATTGAAAACCTGATTCACGTTTGTTGATGCAGCGATAACACTCGAAAATTATCAGCCATTTTATAATTATTGACAATGGTAAAAGTGTCAGATAATAGCGGTTAATGTATATTTAGCACCATTATTGACTCTTAGTTGCACGCACTATAAGAGGACTTTTTGATAATTTATTCCTGTATTCATCCATCTTTGTTCTCTTTTAAAAAAGATGTTATCATGATGGAGTCTGGTACACAATAGGGAGATCCGTTATCTCCTTTACGCTTGCATTAAGAATATACTGTATAATTAAAGAGATTAGTAAAGATTTCGAATCTATCAACTGTAGTATTATACCTAGATAATGATTCTCTTGTTGGCCCTGTAGTTGAACTTGCAGCAGCGTTTAAGTGCATATGCACAAAATTTGGTCAAATTGGTCTAACACTTAGAATCGATAAATGCCAGACATGGTCGCGAAATATGGTTATTGAGATGCCCTGTATTAATAATCTTATCAACCGAAATGTTGATTCTCGTAGCATTTCATCCTTAAACACGTCATTCCATAAAGTTCATTTCATCATACGTATCACCACAGCAATTAACCTTCATAATTTGGTTTGTAAATTGGATGATGCACAGTTGGACTTCGATGTTCTATTGGTTTGTTAGAGTTGTTCTCCTTAAGAACATTTAATCCCAATAGCATTTATAGAGGTTCATCAAAATTTGACAACTCGACATATGCTTGCCTTAGTAGTATTCGAAAATCTCAAAGATTTCATCCTGAAATGTCTTTGTTGTGTCGATGCATGAAATGCTTCTCTATAGGCACCAGTTGTTTGTCTTGTGTCTCATAGAAATGAGAGGAATCAAGAATGTGAAGACCTATCTAGTGATGTTGCTACACAGTGTGTTTCGCACTCCGTGTATTCAATTTAAAGTTATCAAGTGACATTACATATTAACATCTAAATCACAAAACTAATCACCGAAAAGTATTATAATCAGTTATGGCGCAGAATAAAATCTGAAGCAATAATTAGTCAGAATAAAGCCAGGTTACTTATGGTGCTCCTTACCACATAGTGGTGACTGACTTTTAGGAATAAATGCTTCTGTGGAATTCCAAGTTCCAATAAAACACTGCCTTGTTAATTCACTGAACAGTAAGAAAATAAACTTCCAAAATATACAGGTATTCTAGATTTATTTGGAGATCATGCCTTAGGGTTTGCTGGAGATGTGAGAGAATTGGCGAACTTTCGAAAATTTGTTGAAAACTGTAACAAAAAAAATTTCTCTTTTACAGATAAAAAGAGACCATGATAAAATAGACTCTATTTTTTAATTTCAATTGAAGATAGATTAGCAGGTTGTGGCACCGTTTGCCCTTTGCTATCAATAGCAAATTTCATTAAAATTTAGGTTCTTTTTTTAAGTGGGGGTGAATCATCCTACAATTAATTTTTGAGAATTGCATAGTTTTATCAGCAACAGTGTTTTCAAAGGCCTTGAACATTTGTTAAAGATATTGCATTCCATAGTATATTGATCTTTTAATAAATAATATCAAATATAACATTATTAGATACAATGTAAAGAGTCACGGAAGTTTTTCGGTAATTTATGTCTCTCTTCACACTCAAAAAGGATGCTTGTGATAATTTAACTTTCGGTTGGGACATTATTTATTTTCGAATTGGGGTAACCGAAAAGTCTGGCTATAAGGCGTTAATTAAGAATTGCTTTGAGAAAATAACGAAAAGATGTCCTTAGCATAATTAATGGCCTTGTAAGAATCAAAGGTGCAGTATGTCACAAAAATTTCAATTTATCATTGAAAAGTGACAGTAAACCTATTTAAAAATCATACTTTAAATGCTGTTAAGAAACGCTAATTGCTAAGACAATTTAAAAATGGAAGTTTTGTAAAGCATCGTTTCATAAGAAGTGAATGGCAATTCACAAGAAAAATGTATACATAGAAGTGAAAACGACTGAGGCGTTTATATAAGCTTCAAAGCTTTTTCTCTAACCCTGAAATACTTAGTGCTGAACCGTCTTAAAGGTTATTATTATAATAATTATGTCACAGATGCTGAATGTTACTTTGAAGAAAGAATCGAATAATAATTCGTCAAGAAATTCCAGCGCTAGCAGACTACCAAATATTTCAAAGGATTTGGTTTTGGAAAGTTTCAATTGCTTTAATAAGCAGTTTCAATATTGACCTCAAATCAAATAAACATTCATTCAGCAGTCGAATCGAGGTCAACTGCTACATACATTCTTTCATTTTTATAAGAATTACATAAATCGGGGGCAAGCCTTAATTATTCGTAATGATTCAGTCAATACGAGCCTAAAATATTCTTACATTTCTGCAAGTCAAATTATATTGATAAAAGCGAATCGGATGTATCATTTCAAAGGTCAAAATTTTCAAACACACAAAACCTATGAAGCATGAATTATGAAAAACAATTGTTTTAGGCAACATAAACAAGTACTGCATATATTTTCAGATCAAATGGCACACAAAAATACAAAAAACGGACAATTTGCCAAAAGCTCAGTATATTAGATTTTCAGAAATCTGAATCAGTACCTTAAACCTCAGGTTTATTCTTAAACAATTATTAAATTTTGCGGATTTTGAGCCTTGTGATTCTGATAAAAAGTGTATTCACGCACGCTTTTGTTTTCACCTCAGTTTGCACATAGTCAGACAGTGTCTCTGTTTTTACACTGAATCTTTCCCTAATAATGCCGTATAACAAACAGATGGCAGGATTACGAAATGCAACTTATGTGCAACAGAATTATCTATTTCGGACTTAATTTCTAGGCCCGAACCCCTGCAGAAATTTAGATAAAATCGATAATGCCAACCACATAGTTCAACTATGAAAATAGCAGAACCTAATTGGACAACTGTACTGTTATTATCTAACATAAACTTTAAGTTATGTAACTTCATGCGATTTCACAAAATCGATTATGCGACTAACCGCTCTCAGCTGTTCATAAATATTCAGTATGAGGGTGATATCATACCCCACTCGTCGCCTCCTTTAAAGTTGACAATGATTTTGACTGTAAATCGCTCAAAACGCATTATTTGCGCAAAATGTTTGGAATTTTGACGAATAATAAAAGACAAGACAAATTTTATGCTCTACTGCCCTTAATCTAACCGTTGCTCAAATGCTAACAAGTAATTTAGATAACATTGCAAACAATCTCAAACAAATTAGTCTAGTCACATAAATACAATATGTCGACAAATTACAACACTTATTAACTTATTATTGAGTTTCCGCCAAATGCCATGTGGATACTTGTTCACGAGGGCGTAAAGTTACAGTAAACGTGAGAATTCTTCTTAGACTAAATATTGCACTCAGACATTGAAATTAAATTTATGATGAAATAATATGTGGTCACAATTAGATTTGATATAACAAAATTTGAAATTTTCAATTAATGTAGTCCTTAAAAGATTATGGGTTAAAATAAAAAGATAATAGTAGTCCACAGCAACCAAGATTGCAGAAACCCACCAATATCTTATAACATACATTCACAAACTGTATGCGTTTTCTCATTTTATGTATTTAACCAAAACTTTGTATCATGTTAATACCCATTCAACCTAGACTAGAAATAATAAATATGATATTAATGAGGGTATGGATAAAATAGATATGACAGAGAATAATGCTTCAACTAAGAATATTTACACATTCACTTGTGTAGTGATTTTTTAAGCTGCATTACATTGTATATATTTAATTAATATTGTGAATGACTTAGAAGTGTTTAACATCCAGATGCTTCTAAAATGTACACTTGCAAATTGCAAATTTGTTGGCCAGTGAGCTCCCCTTTATTTCTAATGTTCGGATTCAAATGCCGAAATAAATATTCAAGCTGAAACTAGTGTTGAACGAGACAACTACATTTGAAAAATCTTGGTGCATTAAAGATATGCAACTATCACACAGAGTACAAATATTTGAACACATTTTGCAAGCAATAGCCTTTCAAAGCCTCCGCTTAATCCGGAAAAATTTTTTCTTAAATTTCTAAAGCTTACACTAAAGCCTAAAATGAAAAAGTAAAAAATTCATCAGTAGCCAAGTAAAATATAAAACAAATTTTTTTTAAATTTTGAGAGCGTACATGATACGAAGAAATTTGTTTAAAAATGGATATGAAGTTCCACGTTTCTAAATACATTTCATTAGGTGCATCTACTGAAGGCGATAGCCGTTGATTTTACTCTTACACTTCATATGATGAATTGGAAAGTAAAGAAATCCTTGATATTCTCAATTCGAAATGTTGAATGCAATATTCAAATGCTTTTTCATTAAATGTGTTTCTTTAACAATCGAATTTACCATTACAATATGTCGACAAAAGTGTTCCACAATCTCTTGCACAAATAATTTTCTTGATTAAAATGCATTAAAATTAACCTCAATTTCATTTGTATCACGAATTAATAGAAATCCTAATAACAAAATCGAAAATCACTCATTTTATTAATTTCTGGCTATCAAATCAAAATTTCAACTTAACCTTAAACAGTCTAGCGTCTGTTTTAAACGACAAACCGTTTTTCCAAATTTACAAAGAATTTTCTCCAAGCCTATTTCCAAATTTGAAAATCTTGGGAAATGGGTAGGAGGTCAATTGGGGAACATACATTAATGCAATGTTGAAAATTTCTATTAAAGCTTATTGCTGTGGCAGAGACTGTTGAATAGATTAACAAGTTTTCTAAGATATCTTCGAATTTTTGAAAAAGATTTAAATTCTCTCCATACTTAGTGTTAATGCATTCAGAAGGTTTTGAGCCCCTGTAGGCAACAAAGAACTTTGACTGTTTCTTAATGTGCAAAGATATTCCAAACCTATTGAGGCGTGTGATGCGCAAAGTTAGAGATCGTGGGGCCGAAAGCCCTGCGACCAGAGACTTCACGCAACAGCAGGGGACAAAGCCAGCGCGCATATTTAGAGCGAAAAAGGAAGAGGAGACTCTTTTCTATCATGTGGTGCTTTCAGATTGAGCATACCACAAATAGTTTTTGAACTATAAGCGTTTAAAATGTTGTTATAGGATCATAAATAATGTTTAAAAATCACCAGGCTGTTTAACGTTGACACATAAATCACGAGTAGCCGAATAAAAATTACACCAAATAACTTTATTCACTATTTTCCACTTATATTAGTAATTCAATTCAAGAGTACGAACAATACATGTTGCTTGCCTTTTTGGAATGAAAATGATGTCTCTGGCCTTTAAAAGGGAGTTTTTATAGGACAATTGTTGAAAGCTGCAAAAAGTTAACTTAGAGTAATCGTGTTTCAATTTCACAGTAAACCTGTGTCATTAACAGTTTTTTTTACATTGTTGATAGGCCTTGAGGAACTTAGGGTATAAAACATTAATGCACATAAACGACTTCTACAACGGGAGATAAATCTCAATTGTAACTGTAAATAGAATACTTTTTTAGACTAAACTGCAAACATGCTTAAAAAGGATTTAGCATGAAAGAAACTAAAAATGAGGATTCGGCAAATCAAACATATTCTACAGCCAAATAAGACAGAGAAACAAAAATATGAAGAAGGAAACTATTCAGATAAAGAAGATGACACAATCTATTACAGCTTAACAAACTTGATACTGTTTTCCATGCGAAATTATAAATTCTAACATCGACTGTTCATGGCTTCATCTGATTAATTTTGCATGTAATTGATCACAGATTTTTCAATTTCGGGACTTTGTTAGCTTCAAACAATTTTAAAAAGGATGATTTCAAAGGGTCATTACAACATTTGATTAGAAATTTCTTCCATGAATATTATTTTCAATTCTGTACATAGTTGGGAATGACTCTTAATAACACATCAATGTTGTAGAGGTTTTACAAGACTTCACAAAAATATTGTAGAGAAAAAATCTCCAAATCAACCAATCGTTGATTCACAACATTAAGTTACTCAAAGTCTCCTTCAGAAATCAATGAATGTGCACGATTACCTCTATATTATTTGGGAAAGATAGGAAATTTGTTAAACTGAAATTACTGTCTTACGCTCTGGTAAAATAATTTCATTTTCCAAATCTCTCTTTCATCTTTTGAATTATCATTGCATTTTTTGTGACGAGATGAGGTATAAATGATTTAACAAGTGTAAAAAAGTAAAACAACTTGGTTAAATGTCATTCTAGAATTTTATGATATCTACGTCCAGCAAAGATTTAAATTTTAAGTCGTGATGGCCTTTATACGACGGACGCAGACAGACATCTGAAACTTCCCAAATGCGAGGGACAAAGCCTGCCTAATTAAATATTCTCGGCAATAACTGCTTAAAAAGATATTTCCCCACTTCAAATGTTTAACGGCGCGAAATTTAATAATAGAAAATATCAATTGTGATTATAACCAAACTTAATTGATTAGCTCTAAGAACTATTTAAAAAGCTAAGATATAATCGCAAAGAGGGAAAGAAGATCAGTGCGACTTCCATCAAATCTCTTGCACAATTGTTTACAAAAGTTATTCATTTACTTTGGGAAACGGTTGCAAAAAATTTCAATGTATTTATAAATCAATTATTTAAGCACACATTTATAAAGAAACGAAAAAATCATGATACGATTTATACAAGGCACCACCGATCAAACCTCATAATAACAGACAGGGCTATGATTCCGGTTTAAAAACTCATTAACTAAATTCATGGATGGGTATTATTTAAGTTAAGAAGATTCCTATTGCTTTACAGTAAATTTAAGCACTATTGTATCATTCGCAAACTAAATGTACAAATCGACAAAAGGTATCTTGATAAGTACATACTTGAAAATGTTTCGAAGTATTGGAGCCAAAAGCTTAATAAAATAATTATAGCACAGCCCGCTCAGTGACGTCTGCAGACATTAATCATTAATGTAACTGATATCGAGAGCAATTCTAAGCAACCTATGAATGCAGAACTAAGATTACAACTTAAGAATTAATCTTTGGCAGAACCATAATGACGAAATATTTTCTTCTTTTGATTGCTATTCAAGATATATTGCCTTTTTAGGGACCCAAATTAAATTATCTTCTTAGCCAAAAATTCAGAATTCGATTATTAGGTTTGAAAAATCCTATCCTAGGCGTTAGAGAAAGCAATGTTCAAAATACTAACTGCTGACATGACTTGATAACTTTTGAATAAACTAATAACACAATTACATACGATAGATGGAACAGGCAATCGAGGATAAAAAGCAATTTTTTTCTAATATTAGACAAATGACTAATGAGTTCAAGGTCGATTAATCCAAAACTCAATAATTGTTCTCATGGGCTGAATTAATAGAATGATTTATGGAAAATTCCTTTCAAAAGAATGAACTTTTGTTTGTACTTGAGTACAATAAAAAGTTTTAGAGTTTGGAGAATTTGCAAGACTTCCGTTAGCCGCTTCACTATACAGTAGGTCGTTAAGATCAATGATTCATTAAAATAAAAATTACGATTTGTACAAAGTTTCCGATATATCCCATATATTTAAGCAAGGCTCTATTCTACTTAAAATTGTCGCTTGGAGAACTTAGTTTGTCAGTCACAAATAACAAAGCAATTTGTACAGAATTTCTAAAATCAATATGTAGAATGTAATTCCGCAATTAGTTAGCTACTTGGCTTCAGAGAAGCTTTTCCTTTAAATTACCACATTTAGGCCTACAAATCTCTAGGAAAGCATGCAAAACATTTTCCATCACGCTATAAGCAATGATATGCATTATAACTTAAAAAACCCCAAAATATTCTTTTAATAACTAAAAAGAATATACATTTATGTATGGGCGTAACCTTTCCAGAAAAAATACATTACATGTAAAGTCAAAAGTATACAGTAAAATCATTTTCAAATGCTTGTTTTAAAAATGGAAATGAAATAATATATACCGAAAATTTTATCAATTTTTGTGACAGACGTTGAGTTAAATATTACGCAATGAACAAATTCAATTACATCAGCGTCCCTATTGTATCCCAAGTTATCCTGATATGCAATAGAACCATAAGTTGAAAATTTCTTAAAATTTTACCATCCTGGAAAATGTCCTGTTATTCGCAAACAAACTCGACGGATAGACAATTATTTGTTTGCTCTGTTTGTGAGTAAATACATATTTAGAGAATGTAAAAGAATGGAGTATTAAATCAAAAAAGGGATCGTGGTTGCGTGTTACTATTATATAAACTCATCGTAACTTAATTTCAGAATTACATTAATTAATTTTGTTTTATCTCCCAAAATCCCATATCGTCCTGACTTATAAAACCTTAGCTACAGTGTTAATTAAGCATGCAAAATGTAATAGGAATGCAGTAAAGAAATTTTATCAAACGTTCCTAAGAACAAATATCTCTTTGCATTGTTAGTAGTTAAAGCGAGCTACACAAATAAGGAAATTAACTAAAATAAAATGTTTGTGTGCGAGTAAACTCGTTTGTAAAGATAGACTTAGTAGTAATAGAAAGTTACCTTTATTAATTCTTTAGACGTGTGCTATGCACACACACAATGCACGCTTTGAAATTATGTAAACAAATGTCTGGGTGCAATTTAGTATATACTCGACGTAAATTGCTTTGCTAACTGTTTTCATGTCTGATAATAGCACAATTAGAACAGACATATGTGATTGCATTTTTACCCCGAATTTCTGACTCATACAAAAATGCATCAGTTAAAGCTACGTAAAAGAGATTGTATATAGCCAGTCATACCTGAGTATAAAGCGGAAGACGAATGGGTTTTTCGACCTTGAATGCTGAAACTAGATTATTATATCAACTGATCTGCTCTCCGACACAACTGTTGTCTGAGTATGACTGTGGCCCTCTTGCGGGCTATGAGAACGACTATTAACTATAATTATTGTTAAGTAAGTTTTATTGCATCGTGCAATTCATAACTATTTACACACGTGTTGGCGACCCTTTGCTTTCTATTCTACATTTATAACGGAATGGAGTGCATTGATTTGATTTGCCTCTAACATGATTTGTTGCTGTCTAGCCATGCAGTGCAGTTTACTAGTACTATGCATAGTTTTAATGATTACGTCGAAATTGGAAAAAAGTTTTCCGAATGATGCAATTTTAAATTAAAATTTATTTCACAATTATCTAATTACAAATGCTTACTTTTTAAAACTGAAAAGTAAAAAAAAGTTGACACATGCAATTTTGATTTCATCTTGTATTTAATATAAATATTAAATCTTGAAGGACAAAAACAAGTTGTTGTCAATACATATGATAATTTTAATAGGCTTAAATTTAGAGTTGAAATCTATACATTAAATGTGTTAATTACACGCAAAACAAAAAGCGAGTTACGATACGGACATGGGTTCGTATCAAAAATCTTAAGGCAGCAAAGAGTGTCTCCTCTTTCATTTAAATTTTATAATCCCGCACGGTCGCACCTCTGACGTACTACGCGACAAAAAAAATTAGACACATTAGTAATTTTATACATTGAATTTCTCAAAGTTGATAAACAATACAAAAACACGAATAACATATAAAATAAACAGAAAAAAGTTTTCTATCTTATGGTGCCCCTCAATAATCAATTGTTTCACCAGAGGCCGAAATGCAGAGACTTAATCGTCTGGGTATCGAATTGAACAAATTTTGTTGCACTTCCCTTGAAATTCTGCCTGCTGCAGCTTGAATTTCTTCGATAAGTTCGCCTTTGGTTGTTGTACCTTTCTTTCCACTATATCCTTTATAAATTTCCACATATTCTCAATCGGCGACAAGTCAGGCGAGTTTGCAGGCCATTGCAAAACTTCTAAGTTTTCCTCTTGGAAGAAATTTCTCGTGTACCTTGAANCACGAATAACATATACAATAAACAGAAAAAAGTGGTCTATCTTATGGTGCCCCTCAATAATCAATTGTTTCACCAGAGGCCGAGATGCAGAGACTTAATCGTCTGGGTATCGAATTGAACAAATTTTGTTGCACTTCCCTTGAAATTCTGCCTGCTGCAGCTTGAATTTCTTCGATAAGTTCGCCTTTGGTTGTTGGTACCTTTCTTTCCACTATATCCTTTATAAATTTCCACATATTCTCAATCGGCGGCAAGTCAGGCGAGTTTGCAGGCCATTGCAAGACTTCTAAGTTTTCGTCTTGGAAGAAATTTCTCGTGTACCTTGAAGTATGAGGAGTTGCTCCATCTTGTTGGAGAACCCATCCTTCCGGAAACAAAGTGTTCGCGTAGAGCATAAACTCACTGATAATTGAACAGTATTTTCGGCTATCTACATTGCTCGAAATAGTCGTCAGATAAAATCCTTTCGAACTTAAGGCACCCCAGACCATCACAGAAGGCGAGAACTTTGACGTCGGGATTTGAGGTTTCTTTTTCCGGCACCAGTGCAAAAGTGTGTTTCTTTGCAAATAGAATAGACATTCATCCGTTATGAAGACGTTCTCCCAAGAATAATCGCTCATTTGGGTGCAAAACGCGACTCTAGATTCTTTCTGCGATTCTGACAAATTTGGGACTGGCTTTGCTTTTTTCTTTCTATACCCAGATTTTTTTAGTGCTCTCTGCACCGTTCGTGCAGAGACCTTTGGACGACCCTTGATCTCTAATTTCTCGGCCAGTTCCTTTGCCGAACTATGAGAATGATTTTCTGCTAGTTTGCATAAAGATTTGAGGTCATCCCCGGAAATTTTGTTGCGCCGCCCACTTCCGCGCCGCCTTTCAAGACTGTGGAATGTTTTAAATTTCCTAACTCTATTGTAAATAGTTGCTTTCGCAAACTGTGGGAACATACCATGCAGTTGCACCGCAGAAAATTGACATGAAGCAATGGTAGAATCAAGTTTTCGGCTCAGCTTATCTTTAGATTTCATTGTATGAATGTGCACATAAATGTTTTAAAACTCTTAAATCGCGCGGGTAAAAACAGGAAGTTGCCAAGGAGTGTTAGTTTGCGGTTTGCAAATTGAATAAAGAACATACATTTAAAATTTCAAAACAGAGAGAGTCATTCACGAAGAGGTATGCATGTTTAAAAATTTGTCTAATTTTTTTTGTCGCGTAGTATAGCTTGGATGAAATACCTACATAGAATAACTATTAGAGGATAGTTGTTGACCCATAGGCTTTAGATCTCTTGATTATCTGAAAATGTGATCTCTGGAGAATTTGTAAGTTCTAAAACAATCGGAATTCTCATTGAAAAAGAAAAAGAGTTAATATATTCAAGTAATTCTCGTTCCCGCGCGGCAATAATGCTTAGCGCAGATTTTCATCATTACGTGGGGGCACGCAAGACCTACTAGCAGATCAATGTTGTCAACTGGCTTGAAATTGAATCTTCCTGGCACTATGTGATTTCACTGCATTACTTCTATTTTGCGGTTTTTTAGTCACCAGCCCAGTCNGCAAATCTGCTCCCATGTAATGTGAACTTCTGTGCTAAGCATTATTACTGTAAGGCATACTTGTACATGCCTCGATTTTTTTAATCCAGATCCATTACATAGAATTCTTATGGATTGATCAATGATCACAGATACACGGATTACTAAAAAACAAATTGACGAAGAAAAGCAGTTAATATAATAAAATATACCTGTGCTACAGTTTGAGTGGGGTTTGGCAGTATGCCGCACCAAGTCCAATACCATGATATTTTGCGATCTCGCAGTATTTTCGATACTAAAAAACAGAATGTTGAAAAAATATAGGAAGAACGACAGGTTTTTGTAAAATAAAATCATTCATTTTTTTTAAAACGCTATGCAATCTACAAGTAGTCTTATTAGTAGTGGATTTGTTAGTAACTACATACAGTTTCTTAGATAAAATGCCAACTCATATCCAACCCGAATTCTAATGACCCCTAAAGACTAGTAAAATCAATAACTAGAGATTTCCAACACATCTTCATATACAAAGATAATTTCGTTGGTATTAATGTCAATGCATTCAATTTAGCAGTAATTTGCTATAATTACTCTAGTGAACCCTGCTATTATCTAAAATTTTGGATCCACTAAATATCCCTAAGATCTATGAATCGTATTTTCAGATCCAGATCCATTCCATACCATGGATCTGAGATCATGGAAACTTCTATTTATCTACAGATCCATAGACAAGGCTGCTGAAGGGATTACTTGAATGTAAACTATTTTTCAAAGAAAATTCTTTTTTTTTTAAAATAAATTCTTCTCATGTTTAATGTTTAGATAACCAGGAGAATTAAATCCGTTTCGAACAACAACTAGACTCAACTATGTATACTTTTATAGATGATAGCGCAAGCTCCGTTCAGGCACACCGTGCGTAAAGTCATGTGTTGTTGCCACATGGTTCTTGACGGTTTAGGGAACTCAGTGCTTAACATTAAAATAGAAGTTGATAAGAAAATTATGATTACCCTGTACCATGAAATAAATTAATCTTTCCATAAAATAACAAGGTAATTAAGCCTATTTACGTACTCATAGCAAACTAGTAAGGAAAGCAGAAAATTAAATCATGAAGGAGTTATCTTGCCAATAAAATTCATTTGAACTTAAACTAGTTTTAACCTTTTAAAAGGACAAACCCTTTTTTCACACTTTCAAATCATTTTTGGTAAACCTATTACAAAATTTGGAAATAATAGATAAGTTCAAACAATATTATTGCAGCAATATAGTGGGAGTAATTTCAAATATCAGTTTCATTGCTCGTTATTGCAGTTAACACAAAGTTTAACAGTAGTGTATTGACATAAGTACTGGAATATCTTTCTTTCGTATACAAGACTTAGTTTAATAAACCAAGTAAATATAAATTTAATATTGCATCTTTATACAAATGTCTCATGAGATTAATTTAATAGCTGCAATTTCACAGTCTATTATATATTTTGGCGCAAGCAAATAAACGACTATGAGTATTAATGCAAATTGTGAATTTTGTTTATTTTAATATGAATATGAGTAAAACACAAAATTGAAAAAAAACTTTTAAAATGATTTGAGTTTCAGATAACTCCAGCAATGCTTAATAAGCGTTGAGTTAAATTAGAAGGCAGGGATGTGAGATTAATAAGTGTAAATGACCGCAGGCTGCGCGGGGCTTGTGCTGCTAAAGCTAGAAAAATAATGAGCGACTGTTCTGGATAGACATGTGCACTACCATAGATAGTGTATGTGTATGTATGTATGTAATGAGAAGTAACAAAATAAATATTGCAGTTGGCTTATCCAAATGAATTTTGTAATGTATAGTGCATTAGAGCAGTGTACTTTTCATCGCTGTGAGAAGGACAACAGAAGCCAAGAGCAGAACTAGACATTATTTTCTAGGGCCCACTAAGAAGTTTATTTTTGACATTGAACTGACAGATCTTTGCGCAAATACTGTTATAGAAAACAGTTGTTAGTTGTTTTCATAACATAAAAATCATTTTTTCGAAAATTTTTTTGCTCTCCCTTGTTTAAATATAACTCTCAAAGTGTTTGTATTACTCCCCATAAACAATTGTTTTATAATTTTAAGAAAAATAAAGGCTACCAAACTAGATAACTGGATTATATTTGGGGAATGGACAGATTTTAATTTTGCGAGCCTGGTCCTCTATAATTACACGCTGATAGGACATTCTTTTTAAAATAGAGTATTTACCACCTTTCCGTAAATAATGCACAGAAAAAAAGTAATTATATTGATAAACTTGGCTGAGTCACTGTTTTTAAGCGAATAGTAAAGTTATTGTTAAGAAATACTTGTGAGCGAAGACAAAAGAAGGAATATTAAGTAAACACTTACTTGATGAGGCCAAACATGCATTCAAAATAAGAGGAGTATTGTTTACTGAAGTTTTACACGATCCTGATTCATTTGTATTTAATACTATATCAATGGCGGGAAAGTTTTAATCTGTAGTATAACGTTACCTCCAAAAACTTTTTACAACTTCTGCAACTTTTATAACAGCATGTGTAAACAATGACAAACAAAGTATTAATAGAATTATTTTTTAGTAATCACATTTGTATAGTGTACTATATTCCAAAATTTCCCTAATTTTGAAATTTATACATTATTCAAAGAAAAATATTTTTATGTTCGTAGAAATGCATTAATGGCCTGTTTTGGATAAATGTACAGTACAGTATACATTGAAGTGAAATAAACAGAGCCTATTACAGTATGGTACAGACCTGGACATGGGTAATTGAATCATAGGTAAATCTCTAGTGGAAATAGGGTTAAATGTTCATCACTGCCCACGTGGAGAAACAGGGAGATCAGAAAATTTGAGGTATCCTTTATTGCAAAATTATGAAATAATTTTTATCTTGTGTATTAAGATTTCATTCAGGCTCCACATTCATGTTCATTTTTTGTTTGAAATGAAAATTCCAATATTTGCACTATATTTCGATGCTTCGAGCTTACAATAGCATCCATCACATCCTTTTGCTTTAATATTTTCGTATTTACCATAACAATGTGTTATGACGTTTATACATACATTCATAGAACATTCAGACTGACACATGGGTGAGATAATAGATTTGATATTGTCCTATTTTCAAACCATTATACCGGTTTTCAAATTTCTGATCACACATCTGCTTTGAATAGTAATCGTTCTATATTGATACAGATACATATTGTTGATTCATATGTATATATACTTGCATAGATTAAATATTCAATGTAAATAAAATTTACTGGCTAAAACCGGTCGTTAGTTGGCCAGCACTCGTTGTTGCCGGCAAACTAACGACCGGTTCCAACTCTGTGTCAATTTATTTGAAATATAGGATGTTTAGAAAAATCACTCATGTCTTCATAAAACGAACAAGGCTGCAACTACGAGGACAACAGGGTGTGCTTAGTGCCTTCTAAGGGGAGAGATTTAGTTCAAGGTTAGAAGTGGGCTGTAATTTTTTGCACCAACATGCCATGCAACACACATTTTTATTACCTTGGCCCTGTAGTCGGGCTGCAAATTTTAGTCCAATAATCAGTATAATATCAAAAAACAAAACACTAGAAAACAGAAAGTGTATGGAAATCAACAGAATCAATGTAAAATTAAGAATTTGTTGAATACAAGCTGCAAAGCAAATGGATGATATACTTGGAAATTTTTTAGGATGTACTCTCCGGCCCATAATCCGCACAAATAACATTTTTCGATTCGGCCGTTAACACCTCTAATCTAGTTGCAGCCTGACATTAAATAAGATTATTTTAAATAAAATGTTAAAAAACTAACATATATTAAACATGAATTTTTTAAGTCGAAGGGATTTTGTGTGCTTATATTTTTGCTAGTGAATTTTTACACAACAATGTATGAAAATGATCTACTATAAGCATTGAAGAACATGCTTAAATTAAACATCCACTCATTTTATTGGAAAATTGTTATACTATTAGAATGCTCATCATTGGATCACATCTATCAAATAGGTTTCCATAGAACAGTTGACTGTACTTTGTGTATCTATATAATATTGATAATCGAATTTTTATATCGTTTACTCTCGGGAAAAGGGAGTCCCTGCTTTAAATGCAGAACTGTTGACGAAACACAGCTCCTGAAATATAAGAAAATTAAGAGTAATATTTTGTATATTTTTGGTGATGGGGGATGCATGCCCCCGTTCCCTTTACCTTCGATCCGCCGCGGTTTCGGAAAGCAGCAACATTTTCAGTGCAGCTCAAAATTTAGATTTTTAATACAGCTATAAATTTAGACTGCTTCTTAGTGCATTTACATTTAGAGTTATATTAAACAGTAGTACATAAGTTTTTCCTAAAATCTAAAATTGCGTAAAAATCAGTGCTGCTTAGAAGAATATTGAGGCAAAACGAGTAACGCAGTGCTAGTGTTCAACTGTAATTTTATTATTGATCAATGGCAATTGAATGATGTACATGCAATTTGTCTTGAATATCTAGCCAAATTGAATTTAAAATGTAAAAGCAATATTTATAGCTTAGAAAATTTCGGGATTACCTGGCTCCACAGCTCCACTTGACTGCGCTCCTGCTGCATACAATATTCACCTTAGTTCACTTAGTAATACAACTGAAACATTGAGTCAATTGGAAACATGTTGATTAACAGAGTTGGAATTGGGCCGATTTGTTAGGCCCAAGCCCGGCCCAACACATTTTACAACACCAATTATTCGGCCCAAGGCCGGCCCGGCCCCCAAATTATGTTTTTTACTCCACTGATAGTGTCTTTTGCCCCATAGAGGCCCATAAGCACTACACTATGAATTTGATTGCAAAATGTATTGATTAATATGTGCATATGTGCATATCCGCTTTAATCCGTCAACAATTCTAATTCAATTCTGTTGAAATTCAAATTTAATTTTTAACCTTAATATAATAAACGTGGCCGTAGGCTGGGTGCTAAGGACTTCAACCCTTCCTGGAACAGATGTTAACCTCTACTGTAAATGACTGCATTTGGCTACCAAATAGCATTGAATGCGCATTTTCACAAATGTTACCAATGAAGACATAAACTTTCTAAATTGTTTTAAATTTGTGCACACATTAAACTTAAATTGCTTAGAATTATTTTTAACTCTTTGTTGGTTTCTTCTTAAAATTGTTAAACGCGTTCATCTCACAAAATAATAAAATCGCAAAAATCGGAGTGAACAATGTAAATGAGGTGTATCTCCTTTTTTATAAATGAAACTGTTTATATTTTGATCGTTTGCTTAGACTTTTATATAAAACATAAGAATGGTTGCCATTGATGGCATTGTAATGTTAAATGAGATAATGACGATTGTTGGTATAAGTGAGAACGATTTATTAATATTCATTATCTCGAGATATTTTATTTACTTGGAATGACAAAACTTGACTGCTCATTTTGCACTGAAACCTATTATTGAATTTAGCCGTTTGCATGTAAACAAATCTTAAGAAAAGGGAACCACAACAAGAGCATTTAGATTCTGCTACTATTTTATCCAAAAATTTCTTAAGAATTTAATCTACATGAAAATAAAATTTGTGTTTATTGTAATTTTTATATGTATTCTTACACATTCTACAAAACTCCTGGAGTTTCACTAAAAAATGTTGCCAATTTTTACAATTAAAATGTTGTTAATTTCTTTTATTACAACAATTTATGTAATGTTTTAAGGAAAACAAACGTTCCTGGATATCTAGGCAATATATCCCTTAAAATAAATGGCAGTTAATGTAGATAATGTTTGTATTTTTGATTATTAATCTTTAAATGTATGCTTCCAACAAGGCGCTAAGTATACTCTGGTGGCTTTAATACCAAAAGGTGAAAAAATATTGTTACTTAGATTCATAATAATAATACAATTTTTTAAAATATTAAAACCCCCGCTGAGTAGTATTCCCTACGGCCATGGTATCATATATGTCACGTTTCATAATTTTTTCATACCGTCACCACTAATTTAGTAATATAAATATTGTCACAACAATCGTCCATTTTATTATGTAGAAAACATATCATTTCTTATATATTCAATTACTAAAATTTTTTGCCTACTTACATCAACCTCCTCCAGCACAAAGTATGTGGGAGTTTTCAAAAACGCTCTTTGCTAATAGCAAACAAAATTTAGGTGTTAGAAGTATTGCAACAGCCTGATTAAATTTAGAGAGAATGTTTTTTGTCATTTGTAAAGTTTCCAAGTAAATTTTTTTCTGTATTTCAAATACCCATTAAAATATTAGGCCCAAGCCCGGCCCGACCCAAATTGCTATGTCGAAACCCAACCCGACACAACCTTAGGCCCAGCTCAATTCCAACTCTGTTGATTAAGGTGGCAGAAATATTTTGATGTACCCCAAGACCTAGGCATACTCGTGCACATGCCACTGCTATTCACGTGTTACTATGATCTTTTAGTGGAACTGAAATGCCAAATGTGCCAAAATCAATTATGACAAGAAGTTTTTTGAACAGTGACATCATCACATAGTACGCGGCATATACAGACTTTAATAAATGAGTACAGAAAGTTTTAAAGCCAAGAAGGGCCTTGGCCCTTTAAACCATTGCCCAAACCCATCCCGGAAATTTGCAATTGGTAAAATTCAGGCCCAAGCCAGGCCCGGGTAAGTCATATCCAAAACCTATTATCAGATTTTTTGTAAATAAATGACATTGCTACTACTAAAGGCAATTTTTGAGATTATTGCAATTCCTGTAGTCGTGTATTCACTTTTTAATGTATAGTAAATCAATTGAATATATTAGTTGTTATAATATTGTAATGTAGGAGAAAGAATGTAAATTTATTTGTAAAATTTTGAACAATTGTAGACCGTTGTGCAGAAATATCATACCCAGGCCGGCCCAATCCCGTTTCATTCTAAACTTTTCAATCCAAGCCCGGTCTGGCCCGGCTAAAACTCCGAACAACCCGACAGTTGCAGGAGAGGATCCTGGTCTTTCGCTAGATTTTTCATGGCTTTCCATTTTAAATTCAAGCACATAAAACAATAATATAGGAAATGCCTAAGATTTTAAGCGAATTCTTGCTGCTGATTACATCATGAGTCGTGACTACCATTCATTTGTGATAAATATACTGCACATTTTAATTGTAGTTAAATTTTGGAGTTATAATTTAGTATGTATATGCACACATTATTTAATTGATACTTTGAAAGTGCAAAAACATGATTGAAAAGATTTATTTTCACGCATTTTATTAATCTTTGTCCAGGCAACAATAATACAAATTTTAGCTTATTTCTCTCTAGTAAGATGAGACTTATTGATTAAAAGGGTTCTTATTTTTAAAAAAATATGCAATGCAACTAGTTTCAACTAATTTAGGGCTTGAGTTTACAGTAGTATTATCTAAGTTTGTGCAACAGTTAAACTATTTTGGGTTTTTGATTATTAAAAAATTATTTGATAATTGAAACTGAGCGCATTTGCGAGGTCAGCCTAAATAAATGAGTAGCCATATGACGGTATCACAGAATTTGTGTTAACAGTAAGCTCAATCACGAATTAAAACTTCAAAAATATTAGATTTCCAAGTAATTCAGACCATAAAGTGAATAAGTATTGGTTAAGTAAAATGTGTACTTACAAAGTAGGGTTTACATCGCTTCAAAGCTTTCATCTTGCGCTTTAATAAAGTTTATCCGTACAATTATTGTCTACAAATATTACAACGTATTATCTCATGATTATTGTTTTTCACATAACTACATTTTTTATTAAATAATATAAATAAATTTGATCAAATAATTTATTATAAAGTAAATATGTCATTTTTTTCAAATTAGTAGTTATTTTCTTCAGTCTCTCTTCAATTCCAAGAACCCGAATAACTATGTCCATGAAAATTTATTTCATTAATTAGAACACTGTCTGAGGGAACACAACTATATCAATAAAATTGCTTTTGACTTAGTTTTTCAAAATATATAATGTCTAAAATAGGTATGACGATCATCAGAAGATCTCTGACTAAAAATTGAATAATTGTCACTTAATCCTTTGCTGCAGTGAAAATCAACGTACTAACTACACTTGCTAATATAACATGATAATTTACTTGAAGTTTAATGAAATTTAAATCAAGAATTTGTGTAATGAAGATTATATCATGACTTGAACCACTTCAACGATTTTTCGAGAAAGCTGGAACTAGTCTTTCAATGTCAAGGAAACCTTACCTGGAAACACATGTACCCGAAAATCTATTGAAATACCCAATAATTACTAATACTAAATTCTAATAATTATATTAAATAAAATAAGCTGTAAAACAATGAATATACAACTTTTACATGCATTACATACCTTGTTAAAAAACAAACCAAGAATTCTCAAGGTTCCAAATTATATCTATAAAATGCTTTCAACTCGATGTAATCCAAGATAGGATTTCTAAACCAATCCAACTTGCAGTGGACAGTCCATAATTTCTGCAATACATGTACTGGTCACATTTCGTCTAGATTGATAAAACTTATATGGAATGACCACCAAAATAAATTCTGTGTACATTTAATAAACCATTTTAAAATGCCAATTTTTCAAATGTACATTGATCTGGATCAGAAAATGTGAAGGAAAACACGCAAACGCAAATTTAGTGCTATTAAACACAGATATTGAATCGGATCCTGTCCGATCCGAATTTTTAAAAGAAAATCAGCAAATTGATAATTGCTCTGCCAAAACTCCAACAAATTCATTTCGTTGCTTATTTGTAAGCTTTGTAGTAATCTAATTCCTAAAATTCCAATCAACTATAATCATAATATATTAATAGAGCTTAAATAGTTGAGTTTCTTATGGTAATAAGGCCTTATTTATTGCATTATGTCCAAATCTAAAAATCACTATTTTGCAATGTTACTATGAATTGAGAATTGAAATTGTTTTAAACAACAAGATGAGACGTACTTCAAAGTTGCAGCTAAGGCGATGAAAACAAGAATGGCACAAACAATGGCAAATTAAAGAACTAACCCAAAATATATATTGCAAGATATTTAAAAAAATCTAGTAGAGTGCATTAAAATTCGTGATAGAAAAATTCATTTTTTCAATCTAAATTTAAGATTTAAATATAAGTTTTGAAATGTACGTTTCATTGAAATTGGATACTAGATTGGATTAAAAATTTAAAAGTTTTTTCTTTAAATCTAGCACATTACCGTGTGAAAAATCAGTTCCATCTCTGACAAAATTTAAAATCATTTAGAAATTTTTGTTTTTGACAAAAATTGTCTGTGAATAATTTAAAACATCTAAACGCAATAAAAAATTATATCAAGCAGCGACTTGCGCAGAAACTAAACTAGAATTTTTTAATTAAGATGTCTGACAAGCAAATTTATGAAATTTAGTTTTCTAAATTGAAATTTTCTTAATTTTTCTAATATAGGAATTTTTATTTCACAATTTTATGTAATTTTTCGCTAGATGGCATAAAATGTACACAATTTAGAAACTACATGCAGCAGGTAGTTTCGAAACACAATAATATTTTAAAGCTTTTGATTCTAAATAAATTGATCGAAATTTTTCTGATATATTATCATAAATGTAAAAACATATTCTCGGAAATATAGATAACTGAATATCTTGATGCAAAAGAGTTGACAATTGACATTTAATTAAACCGAATATGTTTTTGGAATTATCAACATAGAATTGGGAAATATTATGCTTTATGCTTGAGCACATCAGACATTGCACGCTTACTCTAACTTACGCATTCAAACAATTACCACATATTGGGCGTCCTTTTTCAACAGTTTCACATCCAGATAATATTCAGTTATCTATGGAAATGTTAAGAAATTAATTAATTTTTACGAATTTTTAGTTCTTTTGTTTTTAATCAAAAACACTGCTTATAAGATCCGTTGCATAACTGGAAATATGTTCAATTAGGCATTATGTAATCCCAACTAAGAAGATAGTGCGGATCCAGGAATAAATCTCCAAGGGGTCTCAGTGATGCAGGAAAACGTTTTACTATACAGACCATGCGAGTGGCTTGGGCATAATCTGTGCCTGGTTTATACAATCTCTCATGATTATAAATAAATAAAATTCTTCAATCACGTCATCTGTGGACGGACACCAAGAATTATTAAATCTTGGTGTCTCTCTTCAGTCATTGTTGTTCACAGCAATGATAGCAACAAACTGAATTTAGAAAATACTCTTTCTGGCTCAGCTATAGTAACACCCATGATTCAAATAATATGAATATAGTCTTGAAAGAGGCAGAAATTTAGCGGCACTGTGTACATCTAGCCCAGTGGTTCTCAACTTTTTGTTAACCATCGGACACTTTTCCTATTAATGTTTTAGTTGGACTCCCTCGCAAAAAATCAGTAATAAAATTGTAGAGGAATGATTAATATTAAAAATATAGTAAAATAAATGATTATGGACCCCCATTCGCTATTTTTTGTGTTTGGACCCCAATAAAGTTACATAGACCCCTGGGGTCCTTAAGGACCCCGATTGAGAATCACTGCTCTAGCCCGTTGTTTGAGCGCTTATCTTGATCGATAGTTAACTACAGGTTTTTCCAAATCATAAATTTTGTCTGCATCTCACTCTCGACAGAAGTACTAAGCAATGGTAAGTGGTAAGTAAGATTAAATGATGGACTCAACGGATTCACATATAACATCATTTTTGATTAAGTGTGATGGTTAAAGGAAACCAGTCTTAAAAATATTTACTGCGGACGTCCAAAACGTCAAAACAAACCTGATGATATGCCGTCAATGAGGGAAAAGTAGATATTGCACGGGAAGATCTCTCGCATATGAGACGAGGGGTAATATTAATGCATAGGACATCTGCTTATGTTTCAAGAAACAATTGTATTAATTTTTTTCAGTGCATTCTCAATATAGATTTTATAAATATTCTTATTTACTACTTGAAGTTGTGTGTCAATGGTCTTGAAAAACAAGATAATTGTTTTAGACAAATTAATGCAGCAACAAAATCAGCCTACTAAATCAGAAATGAACATGTACCGGACAGGGCTTGGCCTCAAGTGTTGGAAAAGATGGGTTGAAATTTAAATAAACATTTACTAAAATGCAACAGTGCATGTAAGCAACTCAAATACACTTAATGTCATATAAGTAATAATCAATATTTTGAAATATAAATTTACATTTTAATATTTTAGAATAGTATCATATACTCTTCTAAATGTAAAGTTAGGATCTTCTATTTCAGTGTATAGTTTGTATTCGAAGCTTCCGACATATCAAATTTTGGTGTAGAAATTTTTTTGACAATTGTAGTAATAATGAGCCAAATTGGTATACATTTAAATGGGGTGAGCTTAAGATTTCCTGGCCCTATTCCTGCTTAGGCCTGAATTTTCGGCCGAAGTTCAGCTATGTGTTGAATTAGGACAAAGAGATTATTGGAATTATCAGCCACTTCTATATTTAAAAATCATTACATTTTACAATGCTATCTGAATATATTTTCATTATTATGGCACTTTGGTTACAAAATCAGGACTTTTTGAATAGTGTCATAACTACGAAAAATATATTTCTTTTGGGATTGCTTCCGGACTAAATTTGTCCCATGCATGATTCAAAGTATACTTTAGATTATTTTAGAAACTTTCTTTGAGGGCATGAAGCTGCACCAATTTTTTCACTGTGCAATAAAATTTCCCCAATACAAAATGAATAACTCATGTACTTTATCTCACAAGCCTAAATTTCTATGCATTGTACAAATATATGTGTTTATTAATAACCCTGTAAATGAAAATCCCTTGAAATTCTCAAAGCAAAAGAATTATTGTTTGTATTATCCCTACAAAACATTCAAAAAGTCCTTAAGTCAAGTTTTATATATTAGGTTTTTTGTAAATTTGCAAAAGTTGAGGTCACAAACGTGGAGAAATTATAAAATATTCTTAATGAATAAAAAAGAACAATACTAAACGTAAAAAACGTCCTGCCTTCTCCATTTTGAGATTTTACGGTAATTCTGTGCAGATCTCTTTTATAAACAATAAGTGAGTTTTTAAATGTAAGGCTGTGAAATTGCAGCAAGCTTACTATTTATTTAAAGTAAATTAGTACTGACTTTGTTATGTCTTCCATGAGCTTAATCTTAAACAGCCTGGGGATTGTTAAAAAATTTTCACGATCGTATAAAAAAATTTTTAAATACTTATAGGTCAAAAACTATTAATGGTTTGTTCAATGTGAAAGCACCACATGATATAAGAGGGTCTCTTCTTTTTTTTGCTGTAAACCCGCGTGCTGGCCTTATCCCATCGAGGTGTGAAGTTCCGCGAAGTCTCCAATTGCAGGGGCCTTTGGCTTCATAACCAATGGGTTTGGAATATCCTTGCACATATCAAGAAGCAGTCAAAGTTCTTTGTTGCCTCCAAGGGCTCAAAACATTCTAAATACATTAACACTAGGTATGGAGAGAATTTAAATCTTTTTAAAAAATTCGAAAATTTCTAAGAAAACTTGTTAATCTATTCAACAATAAGCTTTAAAAGAAATTTTCAACATTGCATTAATGTATGTTCCTCAATAGGCTCACCCATGTCCCAAGTTTTTCAAATTTGGAAATAGGCTTGGAGAAAATTTCTTGTGAATGTGAGAAAACGGTTTGTCCTTTAAGACGGACCCTAGGCTGTTTAAGGTTAATAGGCTTTTGAGCTGTTTGATTTTACCTAGAAACCTCAATATACCAACAAGTTCTAAGCTGCAATAACATTTTAAGTAGTCTCTTGCTTCTGGATAAAAAAATAGTGTGTTATAAAACTCTAGATATATGCTAGTATCAAAACTTTGATTTAAAACCAGAGGTCCAAGTATTGGCGATTAATTACAATACTTGCTGAAGATGAGGCCAATTATCTGGTAATAAAAAATTATAGTACTAAGAGTAACAGAAAAATCAGACTTTACCTGAAGCTTAGCTTTTTTTAATTGGAAACTTTTGTTGGCAAATGTATGTGCAAAGTATCCATTTGTCCGACTTAGTTGAAGCCAAACATTTATGAAATCAATGTTTATATTTTTTAAATTATCTTTTCGAGTATCTTTAGAATATTGTAGAATGTTCACTCCTTGGGACTTCATTCCACAGTGGAACATTCTAACCAAACAAACAAAGAACGAGTAATAAATTGCAGTTTGCTTTTTACTTGCAGTTGAGCGAAGTAACGTGGAACCAATTGTGTACTCCAAAAACAACCCAGAGAAGAAATATCTTGGTAAATCTTCTGATAGTTGATATGGCCTCCGGCCGGCGCAGAACTAAGGAAAACCTAATCCCTACGCTCAGCTCATCGAAAGTTGAAAAGCCACACTGGCTTGTTATCGTACATGTGAACAAAAAACCTTACTCCCCTAAACCTACGTTATCCCTTAGGGTACAGAAGGGGTTACTGGTAGTCAGTTTCGGTCACCAGTAGCATTGCTGTACCCGAAGCGATGCCCTATATTTAGTTAATGTACATATTAACCATTAATATAAAATAAATAAAAACAATAAAATATATCCGGAAAAGTAAAGGCCAATTTATTAAAATGTATTATATCTAAAAGGTTAATCAAATAGCGGATTGGGAAATCTGTAATAAAAAATAATACAACTGAATCGTTGAGAAAT
>CABFPE010000017.1:1338806-1354510 GCA_900660155.1 Hofstenia miamia | reverse complement strand
TAATAATTATCTAGAACACAATTCTAATAATTGATAACACATCTTATAAATGTTTTCTACAGAAATTTTATCCAACAAATAAAGTTAATTCAGCAAATATAGTTACCTTGTTTTGGGACGCAAGACTTTGGAACATTAGGGTAAATGGAGGGTGGTTCATCTGGAACTCGTCTACCTCCCCGAATTGTCATAATTGCATCTTCAGGGAAATGTAGAGCACATATTCCCATGTTTGGTTTTACCTCTTTGATAATATTAGACATTTTGCTTAGCCATAAACGAAGCTTAATCTTATCTTTTGGGAACCGATATACAGGGATTGATGAAGAATTAGATTCCACCTTCTTTTTGAGACATTTTCTATAGTTTGTTCTGCATCCAAAAACGCTGCACTTTCGTCCCATAACTACGATTAAACAATCAAAACACAGAGCGCCTTACGTGAACGAACTAAACAGCGAGCAAACGAATAATTATTGTGTGTACTGGGAAATGAATGTGTGTGACGAAATTGAGCCCTCACACGGAATCGCTAATTGGCCATTGAAGGGCTTGTTAATTAAAGAACGCTTTGGTTTTAAACATTAACTGTTTGGAGGCTTTAAATTTACCAGTGTTCTGTATCATCATTGATATATTGGGCTTATATATTTATCAATTTGTTCAATCATAACCACATGTATATTGACCAATGCAAAGAGTTCTCGGAATTTTCCTTCACAAACGTAGCCTTTTCCATTGTTAAAAAGATTAAATATCTATTTAAAAGAATTTTAACTTTAATTTAGTTTGCTTTTTGCATATTTTAAGGAGATTTTATATTTCTAACAAGCAGACAAAACAATCTATTTTAAGCAATTGAATATAATTAAAATGTCATTCAAACATTCGTTTAAATTTATAGAATACGCTTTTAATTTAGCTCTGCTATGACTAATGGTCTAAGTAATTGAAGAACGTTTTAAACTGATTGGGTATTGGGGTTACGTTGAATTTCGAAAATATTTGCTTTACTTGACAAGCGGAATAAGGCAAATAACAGCTTCCCATTTCTTTGTCAATCCACTGGTTTAAATGAAGGATGATCTTTATACTTTTTATTCGTTGTCCGGTTGAAATTGGATGAGTAAAATGATTGGGAATCGCTGGTCAGGCTGGGCTGGGAGGATTTTTGTCGTGACAACACACAGCTTGAGGACGTCGGACTAAATAAAAACGGCCGGCTTCCACCGTTGCTTTATACTATAATTCTCATGAAGAGGAAAAAGTCAAAATATGTTCGTATAAAAGTAATAGTACTTATTAAGCTTTTCTGCAAAAAGTATCAAAGAATCTGAGAATTTTCAGTTATAGTGTTTAGACTGATCAGGGCCTATTGGACTGACCTACGTACAAACAAAAATTTTTTCTATTTTTTGAAGATTTCTTTTGTAACATTAAAGTTTTTGCATTAAGAAGTTCTCAATCTGAAGTCAACTCTTTGCTGCATAGACACAGCTGGTATTTTTATTATCAAAATCCCTCATAAATTACTGAACATTACTTAACCCTAGTCGGGCTGGGCTTTTTGGACTTTTTAGGCCTTCCCCCTTCTTTTTGTCTTTAGTTAATGCTAGATTTTATATATTCAAACGAAATGTTGCATAAAATTTCTTCAAATCAGCACTATCAATTTGCAATGTTAAAAAATTTGATGACATTAATGTGTTCCATGACGTAATCAAATGTCAAAATTTGGAATTTTTTTAAAAAATATTAAATATTGGTTTTAGCCGTTGGAGAACTTGAATTTCATTAAAAATCCTTCTTAGCTTATCAAACATGTTTCCTTGTGAATATTACATACTTTTTTTTAAGAATACTATGTTTTGCACAAATTCGAAGTCTATACCGCCGGTTGAAAAACAATCCTATATATAAAATGAGCAGATATTTATAAAAATTTTAATTATAAAGTATGATCCCCAATAAAAAGTAAGAAAAGTCACCACTTCTCAAGCCGATTTGGGTTAAAGCAAGCACAGTGCTATAAAAAACTAATACTAATTATGAACTTTTTTAATGAAAAATTTTTTGAATAATTTGTAGTGTGAAAAGCGTAGGACACCACATCTCCAGAGTCCTATTCTGAAGTTGCTAGAGGAAACATGAATCCCTTGACATCTTGTTGCATCTTGACTCATTTCTTGCATTTATATGTGGTTCTTATTGCTGGAAATTTTCCACTACTTTAAAATTTATTAATTGTGGGAATAATTTAGTCATTCAAATTTGAATTGAAAAATGGTTTATGTAAGCATGAATTTCCGTACTTAGAGTGCTATTAGATAGCTAAGGCAATATAACCGGAGTTCAATGCAGCTAAAAAAATATTTCCTTTACAAACACACTGGTAATATTTCTAACGAATAATTCAATTGTGATTTATAAAAGTAACTTTTCTTGAATTTAATATTCATTGCCAGTTACAATGAAAATATTTAACTTTGTTCATAAATTTTGAGCAAATCTTTATTTTCTAAACAGACAATTCATGAATAATTGTAATTGCCACAGATAATTTGTACTTAAATAGACTGAAGTCTAATATAGCCTTATTTAATTTTGTGACATTTGTCCAAGGCATAGTGTCTTACTGCAGGTTAAGTTGTTAGTTACAGTTGATATAGTGATGATATTCATTTCTTATATTGCTAAAACTAACAGAGCTCATGAACTACATAAATTCATTTGCATGTAGCTCACAATGTCGATGAATAATTGAGTTGTCAGTAACGTCTTAAAGTTTGGACATGTTCATTATTAGTAATGGTGATTGATAATGCATATTATTGAAAGCATATTATAGGAGCTTCAGACTTCTTTTATTGATTAAGGTTTTTGAAAAAAATATAGTGATCTCAACATTACTAGTATTTTTAACAGAAAAGAGCAATAACTAATTACATTATCACCAAACAAATTATTAATTATTCTATTATGAATGAAAGGAAATCTCTAACAGCTGATTCATATTTTAGACCACTTGTCATGTAAATGCATAAAATATTAAAGGTAGATATTCACTAAATTGAATATATTATCCGCACTTGTTCAAATAAGTTTTTTACTAAAAAATTTAACCAAGCGAATATTATGAATCTTAGTTTGAAATATTTGGGGGACGGATACCCAAATGAGCTAATTGTTGTTTTTTTGTGCTTTTTATTACTAGATTAAAAAATGACAAGTATCCATAACTTTTAATGACATTGGACCTTCTAAAGGAGAAAGAATAAATTTTTTGGCGATTAGTGTAGGACATAACATGTATTATTTAATTCCATTATTATGCTTTTTGGAATTTTTTTCACTAATTTTTATAAAATGATTATTTTGTAATTCATAAGGTTCAATGTGATTAAGAGAAACCAAAGTCTATAACAACTACCAAAAAAGTTTAAAAAAATAGAAATAAGTTGATTTGTTTCTCCCTCCAATATATATTAAACAAAATTCGGCCTAAGCACAAAGTCATTTTTTTGATATAATTTATCTATTTGTGTAAAATACTTGAAACAATTTTCTAAGGCATGAGGTGATTGTTTGGTCTCGCATAGTCGCCTTTTAAATCATTAAAAGAGAGAATTGCTTTACAATGATGGTCTGACTAAATTCAGAGACTATTATTAGTATCTGAATAAATCTAAAAAAAGATATTCACCAAAAATTAAACTCAATTTTTAATTGTCCAATGCGGCATGTTAGTAGAATCACAGAATTTGTCATCGTCAGTTGCCTGTTTCAGGTCTGAGTTGATATTTTATTGGTTGTCAATTGTGGTATGAAAAGTAGTTTGCTTTCAGTTTAGTTATTATTTACAATTATTATGAGTTTATTACATGCTAGAAATCTCAATAGACTCGTAATTGATGGAAGTTACAAGCTAAAAACACTGAAGGTCATCAACACGTGGTAATTAACATGGCAATTTGTGCCCAACTCTATATGTATTGAAATTACATTGTACCATTATTAATAATGTTCTTAGCTTTATCGTGTAAAATTACAATACAGATTCAGTCGTACACTCCAATAATAAAATATATTAATTAACAAAATGGCAGTCAATATGTTCTGGCTGAAAACAACTTTATTTAGCCTTAACTTAAAACATATATATTAATTGTTTTAATTCTTTGCTAATGCTCAGGAATAATTGAAACTATTAAATCTCTGGTCGTTGGTAGAATTACACAGAAATAATCTAAAAATATCTATACTTAATGGACTGCTTTTCGATTGAAATGATTTAAAATTATACATCTAATTGACTGTTAATTATCAATATTTTAATGCTCTCATTACCATAATAATGTTACATCATCACCCAGGCAAGGGATGTGCATAACAACGTTGTACAATTTAGATACGCGACTGCCTGCAGATTCCATCGTGCGGGGTAATGACTACTTTCACTCTTTCCTTTCACAATAGTACAATTATAGAGATATAACTTAATTAATACTCCAGAGTTAGTATAACCATTCATCACTAGTGTTTAGGTAGCATCTTCGAAAGGAAATGTCAAGAGAACGAGCTGGGCCCACTCGCTCGAAGCTGTATCTTAAAGGGAGTTCGCAGGTGTCCAACAGTTCGATTCCATTCCATCGTTCCATCCGCTGCTACTGAGCTCAGTCTCATCGAAAGAGTTTTGTTATGTGTGCCTTAATTATGGTGTAAGGCCCCGGTTAGACTAGTGATTGGCTCAAAAGTGATCTATCACATTTTGATTAAATCGCACGTCTAACCACCCAAGATAATTAGCGATGTGACGATCACAAAGAAATCGTGCGCGTTCGATTTCCTTGTGATCGTCACATCGCTAATTATCTAGGGTGGTTAGACGTGCAACGCTTTCAAAAGTGACAGATCACTTTTAACCAATCGCCTAGTCTAACCGTGGCCTAATAAATACCAGTCACTACTCGACTTAATTCTCATTCTCAATTTGCATAGGCTTAATGTGTGAATGTACTAGACTTGCAACCGGATACTAACTGCCACTACATAGTTAAAAGGTAGTTAATATAAAACTAAGGCAGTTTCGTACATTTAATTAAAATAAACATATATCGCAATCAGGGCTGACATGTACAAATGACACAATACTAGCTGCAGACAAATTAAAAAGGCTTCTATAAACTACGGCAGCTCCTAGCCTACATATAATTAAAATATAAATAACACGGTCTCGTTTTGGTCTCTTATAGGTCAACAATTTGTATCTAAAATAACATTAGTGATACATTAACAATCATCCTTGCGGTGGCTTCTCGCCTTTCGAGCATTTGTTACATGTCACACAAACAAACGGTGGCGAGCTAAGCGATAGAGAAAAACATTCCTATACGCTATACCTAGCCGTAACTTAATTGTATGTAATTATCGAGGCTGAAATCCACTTTCTTATCCCCTCGCACACAGCCTTCGATCATCACACACAACGCTCGAGGCACAGGTTGAGGTTTAAGCGGGAACATTCCAGGGAAATAGCTTAGCTCTGTTTGTAGTTAGCATAATCCCAATCGAGAAAGGCTGAAGGAGACAGGCATAGGGTATAAGTTGGAAAAGAATGGTAGAGCAGTGAGTCACCTATTGCACATGGATAACCTGAAGATGTATGCTAGTTTAAGGAAGATGTTGCAGTAGCCAGCGACGATAGCGGGGAAGGTAAGTAGAAAGTCTGGGTTGGAGCTTGGATTTGGAAAATGTGCGGCATTGACAATGAACAAAGGCATTGAATGGGCAGAATAGCATAAAGGCAATAAAAAAGGGGGGATACTATTGTTTAGATACTGGGCAAGAATAGTTAGGAAAAACAAGAATGAACTGATTGAGCTGGATAAGGAGAAAATGAAGGTACTAGCAGCAGATAGAGCATTCAACTTAAATGGAGATGTGGCATAAAGGAGGGAAAAGACTGATGAGTGGGGAGGAAGCTGTAGAAGCAGAAGCACTTGGTCTAAAGGAAGGTGGGACGAATGGTACACTGGAGCTTGGAGGCAGCATGGGTTAGAAGCAGAAAACAAATAGGATAAGTATAAGCCACAGGGCATCATAGAGAATGAGAAGGCTAAGATACTATGGGACTTCAATAAACAGGCTAGCAAGGTGATAGAAGCACAGAGGCCAGACATAGTAGTGGTAGATAAAACGGAACAAATGGGAACAGTGATGGACTACAGAATGTAGAAAGCAAAGAGAAAGATAAAATGAACAAGTACATGGAGTTGGCAGAGGAAATTGAGAGGTTGTGGAAGTTAAAAAAAGGTCGTAGTAGTCCAGGTAGCATTAGAAGCAGTAGAAACAGTGAGTAAGAAGCATAATAAATACTTGGAGGATTTAGGATGACCGAAGTGGGGAGGGACGTTAGTACAGAAAGCAGCCCTGTTAGGAACAGCTAAAGTCCTGAGAAAAACGCTCTAACGCGATATGTAAGGGTATTTTCGATAATGTGCTAATTGCTCTATAGTTACAAATTTCTGGAAGGTTTCCTTTCTTTACATAGGTATGGTTTTTGCTTTCTTCCATGTATTAGGATAAACATCTGACGTTAATATATATTTGGCTAACTTTAAAAAATAAGGTAGCATTTCATTTCTATACATGTGTATGAAAGTAGAGAGAATATTATCTAACCAACATCCAGATCTTGAACTATTATTTATTGTTTTTTTCAATGTCATTCATCGATATTTGTTTACTATTAAAATCTAGGCCACTGTATAAAGTTGTAAAGTCATCTTCATTTTGAAAAACAAAAGCAAAATATTTATTAAATAGATTAGCAGCATCTCGACCATTATGTGCTATATTGGCTTAGTAGTATACCGCAAATTGATTTAGATGAACCTGTTTGTGAAGCGTTAATTTTTTTTCAAATTCATTTAAATTATTTAGATATTTATTGAGCAATCTTAGCAATGTATTATCCTTCCAATTTAGTTTACGAAAATTGTATTGCCCTTGTTAAGTAAATGTACAGTGCTTGAAGAGACAAGACTCTTCTCAATTTTCGCTCTTTACTTAAATTTTTGGAAGATAGAGCCTGGATTCAATTATACCAATATGCAGTAAAATTTAATTTACAGATTTTAAATTTCTTAATATCTTTGGAAAATCTATAGAAAGCACTTCACTATATGGACAGAAGGAATAAATATCAAGATCATTATTAGGATATGTATATTCTGATAGCCTTAAATGCACTAGTTAACCTTAAACAGCCTGGGTATTGTTCAAAATTTTTTATGATCCTATAAAGTTATTTAAAGTGCTTATAGCTCAAAAACTATTAATGGTGTGCTCAATCTGCAAGCACCACGTGATAGAGGAGAAACTCCTCTTTCTTTTTCGTTCTAAATCTGCGCGCTGGTCTTGTCCCATCAAAGTGTGCTTTCGGCCTATGACCTTGCGCACGGCACACCTCAATGGGTTTGGAATATCTTTGCACATGTCAAGAAACAGTCAAAGTTCTTTGTTGCCTCCAAGGGCTCAAAACCTTCTCAATACATCAACACATTAACACTAGGTATGGAGAGAATTTAAATCTTTTTCAAAAATTCGAAAATTTCTAAAAACTTGTTAATCAATTCATTAATCTCTGCCACAGCAATAAGCTTTAATAAACATTTTCAACATTGTATTAATGCATGTTCCCCAATAGACTTAACAATGCCACAAGATTTTAAAATTTGGAAATCGACTTGGAGAAAATTCTTTGTAAATGTGGAAAAACAGTTTGTCCTTTAAAACGGACGCTAGGCTGTTTAAGGTTAAAGGCATAGAGACATCAATGCGACCATGAGTAATTTTATAATCGGAAACATATAAATCAGGGACTTGTTATTCCATAAGAAACAAGTTTGAGCTGTTGGCAAAGATTAAATCTAGAGTATTCCTTTTGACATGCGTGCAAAAATTCATTAGTTCAACAGGCTACATTGTTAACATATAAATTCTAATATATTCACTTCATAATTACGTGATAATGAGATTGATTCAAGATTAAAGAAGACAAAGTGGAAATTTTCCAGTATTGAAATTTCTTTTGTAGTTAAAATTGATTCGAATCAAGAACAAAATCACCTCATTTATGTCATATATTATAGTAACTGAATCAACACAATGTTTAATATTGTGAGGAGAGAGATAAAGGCAAATTACAAACATGAGCAGATTATGTAAACCTAGTAGCGCAAAGCAACCAAAATCAACCATGTATATTCAGAAGTTGGATGATAGCGAGTAGACATATTTATATCTTTGTGAAGTAAAATTAAGCGACCCCAATACTCTCCTAAGTTCAATGTCTTCATAAATACAGGTCTCCCTAAGCAAAGGAATTTGCAAATTATTCAGAAGAAGAAAATTAAGTGGGGATAATTTTTTATCAAGATAATTAATACATTTTGGAAATTCCAGAGAATCAACAATCACTAGCTTTGCCTAGTCAATTCACAGGGTAGAGATTATCATGTACCCTAGTCCTAATTTTCTAGTTCTTATACCTTTCTTGGAAGTCCCAAATTAAATTATTTCATAAAGATTTGTTAAAAGTTCTTTTTCTTTTATTTTTTTTTCAAATTCCTTATGCATATAACACTTTGATAACAAAATTCTCTTATGCCATTCATTACCAACATATGACGTAGATTTTGAGTAATCGTATTTTCCTATACGTTTAAATTCCTTAATAATATGAGGGTTTACTGACAAAAAAATTGAAAATCTTTTCTAAATGTGAATAATCTGATTCGTACTTCTGGTGTGGTCTTAAGTTTTGAGACGATCCTTCAAATTCCAAAAACTAGTACTTTTGGCTAAGATGAAGATATATTGCAAGAAATTTTTCCCTTTAGTTCATTAATTCGGTCATTTAGAGTAGCAAAATCTTTAGACATTGATATTTGCGTTTGCTCATGCTTAGCCATTGCATTTTGAATACTAAAGATGCTAGAATTTTTTGAACGTTGTCCACTACTTGAGATCAAATTTCATTACATCTTGTACATAGAAGTAGAAAGTGCATGCTATATTGTGTGATACTGTCGATGCACTGAGAAGAGAGACAAGTGCACTCCTTAATCATATGAAGGGAAGTATTACAGTTGAAACATTGAAAGTATTCCATGTCTGTTTTGATGCTCTTACAAGCATGACTAATTTGTTTAACAATTTGTAATGTAAAAAAGATACTTTAATTTAAGTCGTTAAACAGTTTCAAACTTACTTTTTTTCGGAAGCGTTTCATTATTTAAGGGACAATGTGTCATAAATATATAATTATACAATTGATTAAAATATTCATAAATATGTATAGAAACAGTATATATGTATACCCCTAGTTTTGTTGCAAATTATTGAACATTGTATTTTATGAAAATGTACTGTACATTATGCGCAAATGTGTCTAATTATCTCAATAATTAGAGTCTTATGAATTATAGAAAAGCTCTTTAAATATAATTATACACTTCATTCTTTTTTCTATAATTATCAAAAAAATATCCGCGCATAATAGTACTTGATTCTAAAATTTAAAAAACATTTTTGCATTATAATGGATTCCACTTGCTTCTTTACAACAGCGAAGCGTACTACATGTCTAATTGGAAGGTGTTAAATTTGTGTGAAAAGTATTATTACAATAATACAAGTATTTAGAGAGAAACTACTTACGTGTACAGATCGTTGAGAAAATCCACAACTTGCATGGGATCCATTTGTCCTGATATATCTGTAAAACCTACAATATCACTGAAGTATATAGTCACACTTTCGTATTCTTCTGGAACAACTGCCTTGCGATTCTAAATTCAGTATAAAAAGTAAATGAGGCAATTTCCCATGTCTCACAACATTTTCTAGAATTGTTTGTTTTAATTTTATAAATAATTCAGTTTGCATATATATATATATATATATGGGAGGAAAAAAATTCCTTATTGTTAAAACCATTAAAAGGATATACGTGAAAACCTCCTCACAATACATTTCAAATTCTCAATTTTTCGCACTATAAATTAATGGATGATGATGGTAAATCACAAGAACAATGGACATTGCAACAATGGCTAAGAACAACTGCACTTGTGAACCGCTTCATCGTCAGTCTGACAATGCACCGAGTAAAGATGTTATCAGTAACAGACAAGTAACAAAAGTTGTTGTCGAATTGAACCAGATGAATAACGTGAAAACCTTCTACACAATACATTTCAGGCAATTCTCAATTTTTCGCACTATAAATTAATGGATGATGATGGTAAATCACAAGAACAATGGACATTGCAACAATGGCTAAGAACAACTGCACTTGTGAACCGCTTCATCGTCAGTCTGACAATGCACCGAGTAAAGATGTTATCAGTAACAGACAAGTAACAAAAGTTGTTGTCGAATTGAACCAGATGAATAACGAGAGGTAAGCTTTGACAGAAAAAACAGTTCTGGCAGATCGAAGACTTCTGCTCTGAAGACGACATCGTCATCTTAATTGACATAATCAATAAATACTGTTCTTAACCGCGCCTGTGATTGCTGCTATGGTAGGCATCTTTCCAAAAAGTGTGCAAAAGCTCATCATTTGTTCATATACATATAAATTGTGTTTTTCAATCATATCTTAAAAACACTTTGATAGACGAAATAAGCGCTTAAAAATGGAATTTTTTTATTCTCCCCAAATATATATATATATATATATACATATATATATATATACATGTATAAAGATTGGTCAGAATTTACATTCTAATCAGTTAAATTTACTAGTAAAATATTTTTATTTGCATTAATTTTTGTATCTTTCTATTGATTTCGATTGTGATTGATGCTTGTAAGGATTATATGCAACCCTAAGCATCATCTTATTAAATATATCTACAAATAAGTATATAAAGTATATACAATTTAATGATAATTTTTTCCAATACTAATTTTCAAACTATTTTCACGGTAAAAGTCCAAAAAAATATTTTTAAGCTGCACAGTCAATGATGCAGTTGGATAAATAATAACTTACATAGTAGAAGAATTAAAAAATATGCAAATAAAAATTCAATTAGCAAAATTTAAAAAAAAATATTCTTAAATTCTCTTCTATGAGAAATGAATTAAATTTCTCCATTTTTTAATAGGTAAACTTTAATTAGTTAAACAGTAACTGCGTGTTTTTCAAATGCTTTCAAATTTAAATAAACGTTATTGTTGTTATTTGAAAGGACAGATGCCTGTTACCATATTGACAGATACATATATAATCATTTGGGTTATATTTAAACAATAAATTCTACTTTATACGTTTATTTTATTATATTCTTCAGATGGGGTTCTAGTTAAAAAAATTCAACATACAAATTTCAAAAGAATTCAAACATGTATATAAGTGGCGTACGCAGGGGAGGACATGGTAGAATGTCCCCCCGTCAGGTTTCCAAATTTGATTTTGACTGGATAAATAAAAAATTTTGTCGGTAAAAAAATTGAAAAATTTAAGATCTAGAATGTTTAAATCCCAGTACAAAGTCAATTCGCTGAAGCTTGACAAAAGTTTCGCAAAATTATCATTTGTGCAGATAGTGAAATTGTAGCAATAAAATATTATCAAAATGGAATGAATGCTTTGGTTAGTGGAGTCCATGTAGTCAGTAAATAGCAAATATGACAGATTATCGACAACCTTGAATCTGGGCCCCATAATGCTGTTACTGAACACTGGAAGCTGAAAAATCATTAGCAATTCTCAGTCTAACAAATATNTCTCCATTTTTTAATAGGTATACTTTAATTAGTTAAACAGTAACTGCGTGTTTTTCAAATGCTTTCAAATTTAAATAAACGTTATTGTTGTTATTTGAAAGGACAGATGCCTGTTACCATATTGACAGATACATATATAATCATTTGGGTTATATTTAAACAATAAATTCTACTTTATACGTTTATTTTATTATATTCTTCAGATGGGGTTCTAGTTAAAAAAATTCAACATACAAATTTCAAAAGAATTCAAACATGTATATAAGTGGCGTACGCAGGGGAGGACATGGTAGAATGTCCCCCCCGTCAGGTTTCCAAATTTGATTTTGACTGGATAAATCAAAAATTTTGTCGTAAAAAAATTGAAAAATTTAAAATCTAGGATCGTGAAATGCATTTTTGGGGTCTATTTTCTCAATATTTTCAAAATTTTCGCTGGGCTTTACCCCGCCAGACAGAAAATCCTGCGTACGCCCCTGGTGTGTACAATTCAAAATTATCCTAAATCAAAGCAAGTCTGTTTTTACTGCTAAACTACGTGTGCAATTGACCACTTAGTAATGCAAACAGCCCACCCAGTGAAGCTGAAATGTCTATGTAGTCCTTATTCACAAATAAAATGAATGAACGATATTTATTCTTTGTTGAATTTTTTCTCATAAAAATATAGTCTGTTTCGTTGAAATGCAATATCTAAAAGGAAACTTTATGCAAGGAATATTAAGCCGGATTACTGCTAATACATGAATTTGCAAAGATCAGCTCTCTTCCATCATCTGGATTAGTTGAAATTACTATAATTTTTTTAAAAAAGTCAAACTCATTTTCATAACTTTCTCATTCTTCAACATCTCAGCAAATTCAGTGATCAATGTCAAACTCTCAGTACAAAGGCAAATCGCTGAAGCTTGAGAAAGCGCCAGTTTGCAAAATTCATCATTTGTGCAGATAGTGAAATTGTAGCAATAAAATATTATCAAAATGGAATGAATGCTTTGGTTAGTGCAGTCCATGCAGTCTGTAAATAGCAAATATGACAGATTATCGACAACCTTGAATCTGGGCCTCATAATGCTGTTACTGAACACTGGAAGCTGAAAAATCATTAGCAATTCTCAGTCTAACAAATATCATTGTTTATTTTGAAGAAGAGCATAGGTTAGCAACTAGATTCCTCACGCAAGAAATGTAATCAGTATTAGACTCCAGAATGTGGCAAAACAGGCTAACTAGATAGTTGTGGGAAATCACTGCAGAATGATCAGTTTGATCGAACTGAAGAGAAACTTACATGGAATCGAACGTTTTTATTGCATTTTTTAATAACATGTAGGTAGTAATATTACATAAAATATATTTGCATTTATCAGAAAGAGGGATTTGGTTGAAAAGATATAAGTTCATTGTTGGATTTTTCAAATAAATGATATTAAAATGTTTCATATTTAAAATGTGACAGAGTGGGCAGGCACCACACCAGGAGGGACAGGCCTTTCCTGGACCCCAATTAGCTGCATCACCGCCCTCGCACCACTGGCTGCAACAGCTATATCAAGAAATATGAATTGCGAACTCTCTCAATTCCAACCACAACCTCCCATATTACGTTATCGTGATCCCATAATAAATGGAGAAAATGCATAGTCCAATTGGAAAAAAATAGGTGATGAGACCATTGCTAGTTGAAATATATTTATTGCTTTTGCAATTCAAACAGCCAAATTATTGACAAAAAATCTGGGACATAATTCACAAAACAACACCATCTTCAACAGTTAGTGAAAATTTACACTCCTTAGAAATGAAAAAAAAGAAAAGGGGATATGTTGTAGCCACCGGGCGATCCAATATTATAGGTACTAAAATGCAGTTGTTTGTAAAAAAATGGTTAACGAAAAATTATTTAGTATATTCTATATTAAAATCTGCATTCAATTAATATAGATTTGCAGTTAGAGACAGAAACAAGTCAATAATTTAACCAAATTCAATTTGTCTTAATTGACTAGTTTCTTAAGAATACATAAAAAGGGGCCGCTATGAGCAAGTGGGCCAGGGCTTACATATGTTTGCCCACTAGAACAGTGAATACATTTTTTCGCTAAAAGCGTATAAAGTTTTTAATTAGAGTATTCAACTTTCTTTCACTGAAATCCATTTGCATTCAAGAATTTCAAAAGTGCTTAATTTGTCAATAAGGAGTGCTAATTGTAAAAAATACATTTTATTACTTGATTTCTCAATCGAACTTAAATTTATTACTTGTATAACATCTGTAATTGGTTTACAATAATTTTTTCGAAAATAACACACAAGCACTATACATGTGTTTATTGTAATTATTTACATTAGTTTAAAGCCTTAGGCTAAGTTCATTCGTGTAACACTTAAATTTGTATTGGTTTATAAATCATATTATTAACACTAGAAGTACCATTACTCCTTGCGATTCATTTTACATGCAGCATTTCAATTAAAAAATTATGTAAAAGAATGAAAAAAATTTTACTTATAAAAATTCAAATAGATCATCGATATTTTTGGAGGTGTACATACTTGCTGTTGTTTTTAATGAATGCATACGCAAGTAAGCAAAATCGATATCGATATCGAATTACCTAATGAATAAATGTCAAAGGTTTTCAGAAGGTTAAGATAAAAAAGCATTTCTTCAAATAAGCTATTCATGTTTGCTAAGAATCTTTTTACTAACGGTATTTACAATTTGAATGTCAAGAAAGTTTGAATTTAACATCAATATTTAAATTCCCTCTTGACTGCCTTGCAAAAATTTTACCAAGCTCAATTATCACAACCTTAAAAGTCGTGAACTTGGTTACTTCAACTCTTGGGTTACAGTGCAAAAGTTTTGTTATTGCAATAATGTAAACAAAATTCGTGTAAGTTATTGTAATAGAATTTTCCAAAATGTCAACATCAAAATGCGGATGAGAAAAGTTTTTTTAGCGGCTTTTATCAAAATCGGTATATAAAAATAGTGAACACTATACGGTAAATAATTTATTTTGAAATGTAAAAAACATTGTTCATTTGACTAAAGTTTCTAATAATATCAGAGTAGCGTGTTACATCAAATTGCGGTCTGTAGGCGAAGTATTCTTGTCTCATTGTACTTTTTATATTTCAAATCACGAAGCCTTGATTACAATAGATTTATAATGAATCTCTGCAAACTTGTTTCTAATAAAAAAACCTATAATTTTTTTTTAAAAACCATTAGGATTAGAGATGCTAAAATTTGAAATTTTTCAATGCAAGTCTTATATCAGATGCTTTATGTGAAAATTGAATATCATTTAATATGGATAATTTACAAGCGACAGTCATTTAAAACCAAATAGAATTGTCAAAAAACCGATTTTTAAATAGCGCCTTAAGCCTCTGAGAGTAGCACTTAACTTATTTATTTTTATCTTGTAGGCATTTAAAAGTCCAAAAAATGTAAAATCATATTTTGTATATAAAATGCATTGCACTTCAAGCAGCAGAAGATATATTTCTGCATCGATATATATTTTTAATAAATGTCAATATTCTACTTAAATTCCCGAACCACTTCATCTCTAGTTTTAATATCGAATGCTTGTGTCTAAAAAATATTGCTATTGTACTGCTTAAGGAAATAAGTATTTTGAAGATGTTCTTCACAAAATATTTTAGACGCATTTACTAATGCACATATACTGTCTGCAATATGGTTCTTCTGATTTAAGAGTGGCTGCATTAAATGAAACGCAACCATTTTAGTAATAGTTCTCCATGTATTACATCAACGTCTTACTTTAGTGAACATTCTGTAGACCCATCTTTCCTCCCCAAAACAATTAATAATCAAATTCTCACAAATCATAAATACAAAATTCATTTATATATATATA
>CABFPE010000017.1:1249751-1264463 GCA_900660155.1 Hofstenia miamia | reverse complement strand
TATATATATATAGAGAAGGAGAAAGAGAGAGCAACTATTATATGTAACTACAATTTGCCAGCTAATAACCGAAGACCATCTGGCCGTTATTAACTGTTGCCTGCCAACAATTGGGCTAGGGTCGAAATGTTTAGGCCGCTCCAATTACAACTCTACACCCCCACAGCATCTACCATTAAATTGCAAATGAATTTCTGATATCTAAGTGCATTTCTTCTCTATGTGTTCTTATGCCTAATATTCATTTATGGTTATTAAAAAGAATGTCTGAAAAGTTCTTTGGTTTTGACTGGATATAAGAATGAAATACTTTTTAAAGAGTAACTGCAAACTACTTGCATTCTATTAAAATATAATAACTAGAAAATATTAAAAATATTTATTGTGTAGCCGAAAAGGAAATATTCAAAATTTTATTTTTATCAATGGCGAGAAGTTGAAAAATTGTAAGTGGTATTGCAGCTAATACTTCATTATGCTGCTATTAACAGTATATACCCATACCTTTGTAAACATTATTTTTTTATATTCTGAAACTTATATTATTGATCATCAAACTAAACTATGACGCTTTTGATCACACATCATTTTGGAAAAGAAACCAGAAAAGTAGTTGCATGTATATATATATTTTAATTTGATATAAAATCACTCATTTTTGCGAAATACATCTCCAATTTTAGATGTTTTAATTATATTCAAATTTTTAAAATCTTTGTTTTTAGAGTGAGTAGATGAATAGCAGTTTAATGGTGATATTTAATTCAAAAAGTGAGCTTAAGTTTAATACCACATTTAAATATTAATAATTCTGATTACTCATATGGAATCTTCGAAAGAAAAGATGTTATCAATAGCCATTATGCAATTAGGTCGTGTTCCGTGAAATTCCCTAATTCAAAATTAATTGAATTGGTTAATGAATGCGGAATATTCAATAATATTTCCTGAGTGGAAGGCTGATGAATGCGGTTTGTTAGCTAAGTATTTTCTTTGGACAACTTATATCTAAATGTCATTAATATACGGTCTAATTAAAAAAGACACCAGCGAAAGAGAGCATTCAAATTCACTAAAATGCAAATTAGACATTTGAGAGTCTTTGTAGAAAATTGGATAAGAACTGTTATATCTTAGTAAATCTATAAATACAAACAAGTGAATATTCTTAAATTTCCAAATACGAAACACATCAATCATTGCATGCCTTCAATTATATTATGTAATTTTCAAATTGTATTCATAAATACATGATATGGATTCGGTGTCATCACATTGGGCTAGCTGAAGACTAAAGACCCACCCTCACTGAAACCCCTAAAGTCTGGTGACGTATTTGGATGCGGTACTATACTTTTGAGTGATGTTTGAAAACCTGTGGTTCAGATTCTTCATTTAATCTTAGAAAATCACATGCGAATGAATAGTCCCGTAGTACACGAGTGCAAATGAGTCGATCTCAGTTGGTCAAAGTAGTAATTTTTGTGAAAATTAACAAAGTAATGAATGAATTTGTGGGAAAAGCATATTGTTCATTTAATTCCATTTAAACGACTCGCACAGTACTGGCTTCTACTTGGTATACACATTGGCATTGATTTCACCAGAACAGTTTAATTTAAAGTTCAGCAATGGACTCCCATTTCATTTTTTACAAAAACCATTAAATTCTGAACTTAAGAAATTTCTGTAAATTCAAAAAAAATACATGAATCAGGTGAAATATTGTTTGGAAAACAGCAAAACCAAAATCACATTTTGAAAATTCAATTTCGCTTGAAAAAAGTAGAATATCTATGTAGCGGGATACACAATCTGAGCCTAATGGACACACACTTAAATTATAAAGAAAATAAGCCTTAAGTTGCATATAGTAATAAATCCACTCAATAGCAATATATTAAAAATTGTAATGCTCATATTAATATATTTGAAATGCCAAAATAAAATTTCTTACTTTATTATGGCAATCAAGAAAACACATATGCTAAGATAATGAATTTAAGAAATGTTTTAAAGAAGAAATAGTTCCAAATATATTACAACAATATGCCAGAATAAAAAGCCATAATTTTACTACCTGGCAATTGTGTTGAAGTATTCTATTACAAAAAAACTGAATTTTTTTTGCAAATTTGCAAAAATTAATTTTTAATGTGGTTGAGAATTTTATAGAATTAACCAAATTTGTTATAGCATGGTTCTGTAATAAACAATCCTTGAAAATTTTAAATTGCCATTTTTTATTGAAACCTAATTTAATAATATTATCAATATTATTTTAAAAAATGACTTAAGAAATAAGCAATTAGTTAATAATTTATTGTAAAAGAAATATGCTTGAAATTTACCTCCAATTTCATAGTTAATATTTGGCATTCATTGGTAATAACAATATTTCATTAATTGGAAAGGCTTTCGATAAATGTTTGCTTAATTGAATGTTTAACACATACACACATATATATAAATATATATATACATATATATATATATATATATATATATATATATAGATAAATTAAAAAATTGACAACGAAATTTTTAAATATTGATCTCAGTTGATTTCATGGCTTTGGGAAAAGTCTTTTGATCAAAATAAATAGCAGTGGGATTTTCTGTGGAGGCAAATCAAATGAGTATATCAAAAGCTAATATTACAATTGCATTACATATCGAGCAACATTAACAACACAGTGCAACAAAAAATTTAGTTTACTATAAAATGAAGTAATTATTATAAGCTAATATATATATATATATATTATATATGCCTATATATATATATATATATAATATATACATATATATATATATATATATGTATATAAATATTTATATATATATAATATATATATACATACTATACAGTTTCTTGAAAGTTTACTTAATGAATGCATTCTAAAAGGAAAACGCATTGAACGTTTCGATTATATTATATAATCATTATCAGCAAATAATTTGCGGCAAAAATATTTTTACAATACACAAATTACACTGAAAATATAGAATGAAATCTAAAATAAATATATATACTTTGTTGGATTAATTTGTTTATTTAATATCTTTGTTTTGTCGATGTTGTTAATTTCAATGGCTTCAGCAATTGTTGTATACTTTGTTGAAGAAGATCAATTTTTTAGATGTAACAGTAACAAATCTTGGAAAATCATATGAAACTGAAGTATTTATCAAGAAAACGAGCAGCTGTCTTTACATACCATTTGATTCTTATTGTGATCCAAAGCATAAGTTAAATGCAATAAGGTGTTTATGTAAAAGAATTATCAAAATCTCATCATCTTATTTGAAAATTACAAATTCTTTAGATCAATTATATGATTTGTTTCCACATCAATTGTAGATCAATATTTATTATCAACTAATCATGAAAAAATCTGATGAAGATATAAAAGAAACTAAGAAAGACATATATTGGAGAATTTCCATTCATTGAAAATAATACAATTTCAATTGAAATATAAGCTACGATCATTTAATACGATTCTAAAATTTACAAAGATTGTTCCAATATTTCAATCATTCAAAACACTAAATTTAATTCGCAACAAAGATCAAATATCAAAAGGATTGGCTTCATTATTAGTTTATAAATATACTTGTAATAATTGTAAGAAATGATACATCGGTGAAACGCGAGTCAAAGAGCACATCAATGGCCATTTAACATCAAAAATTTTTAATCAAATTCATAATATCAATATTGACAATTTTAAGATCATTGCAAGAACAAAGTAGACAAAAATTGCAGAAACAATGAAATTAACAACATCGACCAAGCAAAGTTATTAAATAAACAAATTAATCCAACAATGTATTTATATTTATTTTAGATTTCATTTTATAATTTTAGTGTAGTTTGCATATTGTAAAAATATTTTTGCCACGAATTATTTGCTGATGATGACTATAAAATATAATCGAAAAGTTCAATGTGTTTTCCTTTTAGAATATATATATATATATATATATATATATATATATATACTGTACTGTGTGCATTTAATAAAACACAAACCCAATGAATTTCCAAAAAATTAATAGAAAAGCAAGTGGAAAAAATAATCAACTACTAAAATTACAAAATTCAATTTGTTTTTAGCAATCAAAAGAGAATTAATAAAATGATTGATGGCTCTGTTGTTGCTATTACTTTTTGGAATAAGTTGTCAAACGTTAACTTATGTAAAATTAAATTTGTTTTTTAAAATATTAATTATTTAAGTATAGTACATATCAAACTAAAATTATAGATCTAAATTTATTTTTTCTATATCTATACGTTTGATTAAAACTAATAGAAAGTTAAAAAATATAATTTATATCAATAATTGTTTTTAAAAATTTTTCCATATTTGCTTACGGTTGATCAAATATAATTTCACTAAAAAAATTCATTTAGTCTACCGAAGAAAATGCTTTTTGTACTCATACTTGTACCTATTATTGATAAAAGACTATTTTGGGAACTATTGCTTATTGTGAACTTTCATTAACTGCGGAAAGTGATAAACTGATATGACGACGAAGTGTATATTTGCAGTTGGTACATGACTATAGGAGTTTATCGGGGAATTATTTCTCAAAGCTATGCATATTTTTAATGCGTCCCATCACATGCAATTGTGTGAAATATTAAATTTTTGTAGATATTGTTCACTCTTTTCTGAAATTGTGGTTATTTGTAACTGAAGATAGTATTTTCAATTGCACTCATATTGTCTGCTCTAATAAATCAAATGTTTGCAATGTATTTAAGGAGAAATAGAACACTAATAATAATAATAATAATAATAATAATAATAATAATAATAATAATAATAGTAGTCAAAGCAAATTTATTGCTGTAAACTAGTACAAAAGCTACAAACTACAAATACATGTATTTACAAAATAATAATAATAAAATATATATAACATAAATTTGTGTGTGCGTGTGTGCGGCTTTCTTGTGCTATACAAAATTTTCCAATAAGTGTAGTACATTATTATCGTTAAGAATGCATTGTCCATTAATATTAATATTAATAATAATAAGAATAAGAGTAATATTAATAATAGTAATAATGGTAATAGCAATAATAAAAATAATAATAATAATATTACGTTTGAAAATTATTTTTACAAAATTTCAATGATCAGCTTCTGTAACTTGGAACATCACTTACATAAATGGAGAAGTACGAAATGTAATGCATAATCTTAAGAACTCCGCTTTAATGCTTCAAAAGCAAGCTTTTAAATTTCTAATTTATTTTTACAAAGCTAACTGAATTATAGGCATTGCCCTAGTCAAAACATTTTTTCAAATCTTTCAGAAATTTCTAAAATTTCTTGAACACTTTTTTTATTTTCAAAGATTCTTTAAAGAAGCTTTAAAGATTTTTAAATATTTTTAGAGCAACTTCAAAGTTTTTGAAATTTTATTATAGAAATATTTAAGTTTTTAAGGAATTGCTTCGACATTCTTACAGAAATAGTAAAAAATTTAGGAATTTTAATATTCTTTTGAATTTATCTGTAAATGTTAAATATTTTTTAAAAGAATCAAACGAAACACTAAACATCATACTTAAGGAAACATTTAGAGTAATTAAATGCAACGGATTGTTCTAATGTAAATTTAATGTTACTTCTAGTTTACAAAATAGATTTTTCGCTTGGATTATGACCACTACTGTAATCGTTTAGTCTTAAATATTATAAATTCTGCCAGAATTTGAATATAACTATAAAATTCTTACTATTAATTGTGCGGCTACAGATTTCGGCAGCATTTGTGAAAGTAGATATTCAGTTTTCTGTTTTTCATGAGTTATTTTGGAGTTTTTTTCTGCGATCCGCTCACTAAATTCCCGCATTTTTCGCATTATAGAGACCATACGATATACGAAGACAACAGTGCCAATAGAACAGAACAACAAGACAAACAATACAGTAACTAAGTTTACAACGAATTGGAAATTACTAGATTCTACACTACTATCCAGTTGAAAATTTATTTGTGTGATCTTTGATTCTATCACATCAAATAGTTTACTGAGGTATATGGTCATATTGTCAAACCAATAATATGCGTTCTGGGCGTTACATGTAACATTCTCGTCACAGTTATCAGGTAGACGAGAGATCTCTTGATATAACGCAATCGGGAAATTTGAAGAAAGTGCATCTATGTAAGATTGCTCGTAACCTCGGATACCTTCTCTTAACAGAGAATTGCCCTTGGCAGTAGTTTCTCCGAACCACTGATAGATGTCGCTTTCAAATCCACATGTTAGGTAAAATGTACTACCTAATGCTCGAGCTATTCCAAAGTTGTCCGACGATCTAATCAGGAGGTTAACATTTGTTATTAATGTGTTTATGTCGAAGAAATAGCTGCTAGTATGCATCTCAGACATGCAATCTAATAATAAGTTTGTTATTGTTGTGTAATATCTCACTGCTTCAGCAAAGGTGTGATTCCTGACAATGCGTCTGTAGTTGGACAGATATGAGTAAAAGTTAGAGTAATTCCCTATGAAATCATCCACACCGCCACAAGCATTAATAATACCCAGCATGGCATCATTCTTTTGCTGTTCAAGTACCACTCTTTCCAGATTCCCTTCAAGTCGCCCTGAACTTATGTAGACTGCAGTGAGACCACGTTCTCTTTGAAATCCAGCGATTAGTTTGTATATCTTCAGCCATGATGCAGTCATTGTGCTTAATAATCCAACCGAGTTTTGGACTGCAATGCTCTCTTTTAACTGTATTGTTGCAAAAATTATTAAAACTGTTATAGGAAAGATCACGATAATCATCATCTCTGCAACTTTGTTGACAACTGCTCGATCAGACGTGACTTTTTTAAGGTTATTTTGTAATTCCATACTTACTTTGGAGCGCGCGGGTGAAACTTTACTGTGGTTTTTCATTTTTGAATAATGTCGTTTTACATATTTTTTCTCTTTTACAATTCCAGCCAATAATATCACTGTTCTTTTATTCGATAGTGTTTCTTCCACTTGTTTTCTAGTAAACTGTTCCGTTAGCTTTGTTAATTGTTAATCTTTGTTTTCACTAAAACTGTGTCATCAAATTTTCATTTTATATAGCAAATCAAATTGTTTTTGCTTGACAATTGAATTAATGGCCTGTGATTGAGCTTCTCAACTGAAATAACCGAAATCAAAGTTTCCAAGTTATTTTGGACTAGCGTCAAAAAGTGTTGTGAAACATAGCCTTATTTACCACTTCCAATTTTAAGAGCAGTATCACTCACCATGTAGTTGCAATACTGAGAGAGCATGAACAACGTTAACTGAAAAATATATTACAAGCATTTTATTCCTAAAAACATTTTGAGGAACCAATTAATTTTGAATGTTTTGTTTAATTATAACTTATATTAAGTTAGAGCAACGTAAAATGGAATAAATCGCATTATTACTATTAAAATTTCAAATTTGTAAGTATGGCTAAAACAATCATTCCTCTACAAAATGTGGCCTTCAAATAGGTGATGACGCAATTATTATGCTGATGACATCATTTTAATGGTAGTTAAGAAAAACGGATGATTTTTTGAAGTTCTGGATTTTTTCAATATTTAAATTTTATGATAATTCCTGACTTGACAAAACCTGGGGAACGTATTTAAGGGAGGCGCAAATGCATTATAACAGACAAAATGTCTAAATGGTTTAACAACAACAGTAGTTTATGTAAAAACGCAATATCAGTATAACATAATCAAAATTTTGAAAACAAATCCTCATATGAAATCAACAAAAATAATTAAATGTATGAATTGAATTTGTTTCAGAAATTGTATGGAATTCCAGATTTTGTACAAGTATGCCGTATAATGTAATAGTTATTTTGGCTCTACTAGTTATGAAATGTTTCACTAGTAAAACACATAAAATATGGTTGGCAAGCAGTCCTCATTAAATTTGGAAGAGAATTGAATTTACAATCATAATATAGTGTTTCAATTGCTTCATATAACCAAGATTCTACTAAGAATGCAACTTGGATATTGTGTAAAATAAAATAGTTTAAAAGTAAGGGTTTGTTCATTATGGTTGATATTTCTAATATTTTACAGAATAAAATGAAACTGGCATTCTATTGTCAACTATTAGTCTCTAATTCATTATTCAAATAGTTTGATATTTGAAGGTGTTTCTAATTGTACCAGATTTTATTAGGTCATAATTTCTTTCATAGATAACTCTGGCTTTATGAATATTCTATTTGTGTAATCTTTTAGCAAATAGCATTAAATGTCAAGATCCTAATACAATCATTTTTCAGGGTCAATTAAAATTCTTGTTAATGTTTTTAGAATCTATGCTTAAGAAGTCAAGAATTTATACTAATGACTGTGGTCCAACGAATATTTTTTGTGGTGTCTTTGATTTGGATGGAGCAATTCAATTACAAATATAAGAACACGTTGTCTGTATAGAGTTTGTTCTGTGTTGTTATTTCTGAAACCTGTTTTTTAGTTTTAGAATGTGGTTTCTCAAAAAAGTAATTTCATGTGATAATTAGGAAAACAATTTTTCATTGGCGCTTATTGCATCTTGAACAGCGGAGATCATGACTTAGTTCTTATAATTTTCTATCATCTTTGATCTGATATTAGTACATTTCGTGGATAGTAGCAGAAAGTAGATGCTATATTGCATTATGCTCTCGGGTGCATGGAATCGAAAGAGCTATGCATTCTTTTGTTAGATGTAAAGGAAGTGAACACAGTTATTCTATTTGAAAGTTTTCTTGGTTGTTAACATTATTTTATGCAGTTCAAGTTTCAGTCAATGTTGAATAAATAGCGCGTGCCATCATTTTAAATCTGTTTCCGTTTAAATTTTAGGCGGATCAAAATGATTTTCTTTCAAATCAACAACATAGGTTTCAACCAAGGCAAGATCACCATTACAACGCGGTATTAATTGATTTACAAAAGCCCTTGACAATCTTAACCGGAATCTGTTAATGCGGAAGTTGCGATAGTGTAAAGGCCAAATCCTACGCGCCAATTGTTCGATTATCCAAGTACTACCTCTCACAACAGTTTGTGCGGATTCGTACAACTTTTGAGAAAATATAGATTATCCTTATATAAGCATTTGATCCGATCAAGTCAATGACAACGATTATGTAGATTTACTTAATTAACTAATTGTGTAACAATGTTGACACACAACTAGGATACTAGTAAGCGCGGTGCTAACAGATATTTAAATGGATGTACCGTTGTTAATAGATGATACGCGTGTTTTATTATAAGCTTTCGAAGTATTACACTTGGTGACAGAAATCAAAGTTTACTATGTCGAATCCAATAACTACAAAATGTCTTAATACTCCTGGACTGTTGGATATAATGGATCCGTCAAATCGACTGAGGAACTTTAAAATATGGAAACAGAAGATGACTATTTTTCTACGAGCTGCTGGAATAAGAGATGAAGCATCGAAACAAGACATCCTATTGAATTCGCTATCAGACACAACCTTAGAAGTATACAATGGATTTTCTTTATATCCTAGTGAAGACACATATGACAATATCATGGATAAGCTGGAAGAATATGGCAACCCTATAGATAGCATATCTTTTGAACTACACAGCAAAAACAACAGCCAAACGAACTAATTAATGACTTTTATGTTTATCTCATATCTCAAGCACACATATGTAAGTTAGATCGAATGGAAAAGAAAAAACTTCTCGATACGATATATTGCTATAGGATTGTTAGTACATAATTGACGACGAGTGTCGGAAAGCAATGCTTAAAGAAAACCTTACGATAGAGAAAGCTATGTCAATTGCTCGTATTGCCGAAAATGTAACAGATACACTGAAACACATGAATAAACCAAATCCTCCCGAAATGCCAAACAGCTTGGCACTTCCTGGTTTGGACAGCACAAACAGTTGAAGAGTGGCATCAAACAGTTTCAACTCTCAGTACGTGCCAAAGACACAACAACAGAACAAATGTAAGTTTTGTGGTAAAATTCACCAATTCGGAAGGAAGAATTGTCCGGCTGGTAACATAATTTGTTTCAATTGTGGAGTTATCAGTCATTATTTGCGCTTTTGTCAAAACCTAGAAAAAATCAAGGAGCTCTTGTGAACGCTAATATTTCCCATGAGCAACAAGAAGAAAATTGTGACTATTATGGGTTACAGAACTTTATGGAGGGACAAATTTCGCTTGTGGCTACAGAGAAAAAAGATAATTTTAAAACATTTGAACTGAGAACAATAGCCGGTGTTATCCCCTGTTATATAGACACTTTATCGACTTATAATCTTATGAGCCAAGATTACTTTAATAATAATTTGTCAAGGAAAGTTACCTTAGGCAAATTGCAAAGTGATGAATCTATAACAATTGCAAACGGTTCTCTAGTTTAACCAACAGGACGCTGGAAGACAACCGCTCGAGTAGATGAATCAGGGGATGAACAAATAACGTTTCGAGTTGTTGATCAATTGCCAGTTAACGCCGTTGTTGACATAGAATTTCTCTCAAGATTTGAAGCAATACATCTTAATTTTTCAGGCAAAGGAAGACCCATTACTTTATCGGCAACAACACAAACAAAGAATGGAGATCAGCTACTTAAACAACAATTAATAAAATATTTTAGACATCCTTTTGATCTACCGATGAAAAAAGCAAAGCTGAGAAATTTTGAGCCGATGCCAATTATAAAGTTAAAGCACAATCAAGAACCTCGTACTCAACCAGTGCGACACATCTACAAGCCAAAACATCAAGAGTTCGTTACAAGTAAAATTTAAGAATGCCAAGAAAACGGATTGATAAGGCCATCATGTTCTTCATTCAGACACAATATTCAAGTTGTTGAATCGAGCGATAAACTCAGATTAGTAATAGATTATCAATCTCTAAATAGCTGTACAGAATTTGATTCATTTCAAATTCCAAACCTGGATGATCCATTGAGAAAGTTATCTGGCTGTTCAGTTTTTGCGAAGATTGACTTTGCGCAATTCTATTACTAAATCCCCTTGAATAATGAAGATGTTCCAAAAGCTGCTTTTGTTGCAAACGGTAAACTATGGGAGCCTTTAAGAGTCATTGAAGGTCTCAAAAATACACTGGCTCAAGCGGCGAGAATCGGTTATGAATTGTTTGGAACTGAAGTTGATTGTGCATACCTGGTAGATGACGTTCTGATTGGAGCTAAGAATTCGAAAGAACTTGATGCGTTATTAAGAAGAATTTTAAATCGCAGACAGGGGACTTAAATTGCGACAAGATAAGTGTGCTTTCTTTGAAAGGAAAGTTTCATTCTTAGGACATACCATTGAAAATGGGGCTGTATCGCCAGATCCTAAACGAATTGAACCAATCATCCAGTTTCAAAAGCCAAAAGGAGTTGCCGCATTGCAAAGATTTTTGGGAATGATTGGGTGGTATCGAGAATACATACACAATTTTGCTTCTACCAGTTTGCCACTACAGCGCCTAGTTCAAAGAGGATCATTACAAACATGGAATGGTGAACGTGATCTTTCATTTAAAAAATTAAAGCATCAACTTGGTCTTGCTTCCAAAACTTTACCACAGAAAAATGGACCTGAACCAATAACCCTATCTACTGATGCGTCCACGATATCAGCTGTACTAGATCAAAACAAGAAGCCATTGTATTGTGCAAGTCGCAAGCTCAGGCAGCACGAAGAGAATCTTCATATTAATGAAAAGGAGGGACTGGCCGTGGTGTTTGCATTAGAAAAATGAAAAAAATTTTACTAGGTCGGCATTTTACGTTGATAATGGACAGCGCTGCATGTTCTCTTTTGTTCAAGACCAGGAAACCATAACCCAAATTGCTGCGTTGCAGACTGGCATTAGAAGAGTACAACTTTGACGTCAAATTGATTAAAAGCAAAGAAAATGTTGTAGCAGATGACTTATCGAGAGAGAGTTGCTTAATTAGCAAAGATTATGGAGCAACATGGAAGCATATACATTACTGAAGACAATACACGGGAATCACATTCGAAAAACTGCAATGATTCAGCAGGACAAGCTGTATTGGCCAGAGTTGCAATAGAGATATCGCAATTTTGTAGATAACTGCGAAACATGTTGCTGGATCAAGCCATAATTGGCTAAATCATCATCCGAGATTTTGCCAAAGGTTTTACGACCGGGACAGTTGGTCTGTATTGATTTTGTTGGACCGCTGCCAACAACACTAAATGGAAAAAATGGAAACCGTTATTCTTTTGAATTTTGTCGACACTGCATCACCATTTTCAGAGATGTACTGCATCAAAAACCCTACCACTGATACGCTGTGCAAATGTTTTCAAGATTACGTTGCACGCTATGGACACATTGAGCGCATGTTAAACGACAGAGGAAGTCAACTTGACTGTGAGCATTTTGCCATTGAGTGCAAGAGAATGGGAGTAAACTAAGGACGATGAGTTACCACCCAAAAGGCAATGGCCTCTGTGAAAGGTTCAAGAAAACGCTGTGTAAGAAGCTTCTGTCAATTCAAAAATGAATCTGGTAGCTCTACAGGAAGCTGGGACAAACCATATTACGAGAGCCATGGGAGATTATCGTCACACTGTGCATTCGGCAACGGGCTTTAGGCCACATTTTTAATGTTTCGAGCAACTTTGAAGGACTTGAAAAGAGCCCAAGAAAATTCAATAAAATCGGCTCAAAGAAATATATATCAATAGATGGTACCCACAACTTGGGTACGTATACTTAAAAAGGGCACATTCCGGACCACCGCGAAGGAATTGTTGAAGGCATGATGTCACCTCAAGTTGCAGTGGTTGACGGAGAAACAGTTGCTGTAAATAGACTATCAAGATTGCCAACACATCAACATAAAAAGAAAGGGAACACGAGTGCAATTAATCTTCCCGAATCTCATAACGCAAACTCTACAATTGCTGACTGACGAAAACTAGGCGTCAGAGGCTACACGACCCCAAAGGAACCGCAAACAAACACATATTTTCAAAGCTGGCTTTCCCTAATTTTCCGCGGTGATGTGTAGATTTACTTAATTAACTAATTAACTATTTAAATAGATGTACCGTTGTTAATAGATGATACGCGTGTTTTATTATAAGCTTTCGAAAGATTACAGATTAGAAACATTGATAAGCATTTGAAAGCAATGCAGTCAAGATTTATCAAGCTAATTTTGGGGAGCTACAACATTATGTTTGGGCATTGTAAATTGAAAGCTTTTCCGAAATGTAATCATTGCACAATCCTCCCCTAAGACGTAATCCTGTTATACCTTTTGAATCTGAGGGAGTCTTTGTTTTGACAGAGGTCGGAATTTGTCGTCTGTGCCACCGTAGAATGGATAATAGACATTTGGAGAGGGAGTAACCGGACAATCCTTGTTGAAGAGGCTACAATCAATGAATTCCTCACTAATTGACTAGTTTTAGATAGGAATAGTCCTTTGCTTCTTTATATCATTCCAAACAGTTCGTATCAATCCTTAATAATGATCAATTATGTGCACTTTTAACTAAGTATTTATTGAGTCGTTGCTGAATAAATACAGCAACCCAGATGCAAGCAGTGAAGTCTGCCCAGGGGTGCACTCAGCTTTTTCTATGAGGTGGGGAACTATTATATATATATATATGAAGACCACAGGGGAAAAGGGGCACATGTCACACTTTAGCGATTTTGAGTAAATTGAATTTTAAGTTTTGAAAGTCAGCTGCTGCTAAGAAACTTGTGCTAGGTATATACTCTTACTATACACATATACCCTATTTAGTTACATACATGTCAGTGTATTTTATTGATCATCCACATATATCTGTAGGGAATATTGTGAACATTTATACCCGGGGGTGTGTTGGACAAGTGCCTTTCTTCCCCTGAATATGATTGAAGACCCTTTTGGAAAAATGTTTATGGGCACAAATGCAATATATCTACGTAACGAACACCAAACTTTGCAAAAACAACAAATACAGAAATTGGTTCAAAATTTTTAATTAGTTTCTTCTGAGTCGGAATCAGACATAGGCTCATGTATGTTGTCTTAGAGATTCTCATCATGTGGCAATGCATCATAGAATCTATGATTCAAAGGATCACAAAACCTTTTTAGGACTTGAAGATCTCTGTATTTGGCATAAGATATACGGATGGGACCGTTATAATGTTTCTTCATGTCATTCTTCAAGTGATTATCTACCTTCGAAAGAAAATTCTTTGATCTCGGAACCAAAACAGCAGACTCCATACAGCCGTTCCAGTTGTTCCTGTACAAGAGCAGCATTGGTTTTGTTCTGTTAACAAGAGCTTCACGTATTGGCCTTGTTGGAATTGGACATGTAGATTTAAAGAGAGGTTTGAGATATTCTGAAATTTCGTAAAAACTATCCTGTTGTATTTCAATGACATTGTAGGGTGTAGGTCGGACTCTTGCTGATCTAAATTCTGCTACCCAATCTTGAGGAAGTTCAGCTGGTCTGGTTTTATTGACAAGACTGAGATCACGATCACATTCCATGTAAGAGTGACCACGTATTGGGAAGCTTATCTTAATTTGCTGAAATCTTTTCCAGAAGTGAACTTGTGCATACAGGTAACGAAATATTGTCCAGTTCTTGTTTTGGCCAGCACAGCCATCACAAAACAA
>CABFPE010000017.1:1236645-1248459 GCA_900660155.1 Hofstenia miamia | reverse complement strand
ATAATGTGACCGATTTTATAGTTATTTTAATAGTAGTTTGTAGCTAGCCTTTGTATATAGTTTTTTAGTAGCTAGCGTTGTGTCTTATTTTTAATATGTCAGTAGTTTGTAGTTAATAGTTTGTATCGTAGTTTATTAAATGTAGGAAGCTGCTCTATATATTAAATAGTTTTTACGTAATAGCAGCTAGTGTCTGTCATTGCAAACAACTACTGACATTATACGAATTGAGCTTGAGCACTAAGTCGATTTGTGTTCATAGTTTATTTCACTCATTAGGGCACACATAACAAACATAGTTTCATGAGACTGAGCTGAGTTGGAATCACAATGGATCGAATCTGTAACTACGAAGTGGATGGAGTTGTTGGCAGTTCTGGCGAACCTGTTATGATCTCAGTGACTTGGCGTCGGGCAAGTGCGCCCAGAGATTTCAGTCCTCTTCAATCGATGAAGTATCTAAACAATACTACTTACTAATTGTTATTGGAACATCTGTTAATGCAGTGTGGAATATACAATTAAAGGACAGAAGAGGAAACTTAGATAATACTTACCCCGTGATAGCTGGCGCTGATCCCTGGATTGATTCTCTAAATAGATTATCTAGTTACGAAGTGTTAGTTTCACCTGGGTAGCGATATTACAATAATTCGCAATATTCCACTACAAGTTAAAGTATATAGAAAGGGTGTTAATATTATTTTCATCTTAGTAAGCTATAATTTCATAAACATTTCATTCAAAATGGTATATTTCTCATTCCTAGTTTTACTTAAGTAGAGCATTAAATTGCCTCTCGTCATAAATTACAGAGACGCTGGAGTAGGCAACTTTTAATTGGAATCTACAAATAGATTTTTCTAGTTTAGTAAATTAGTCCATTTTTGTGTTTCAGACAATAAACTATTGCCAACTTTTTGCGATAATTAGAATGAAAATATTAGATAAAAAATCATAGTAATTTAACTAGTTTGGTATTACTAAAAATTAATATACAGCACATAAAAAATTTCAAAGAAAAATCATCATTGTGAGATAGAAAATAGGGTTACATGTGCTTCCTACATCTGTTAGCACTAAGAAGAAATTGTTCTAGAAAATCAAAAGTTAGATGTTCATATTGCCACTAATCATAATCACTAATGGCAAATTTGGTTCTGCCATAGATACCTTATGTAAATGTTGTGATCATAGTTTAATTTCTTTAGGTTTGACATGACAAGTTGAGGTGTACGACAGAATATCACAATAGTGCGAAATGTTAAGCCTTCAATATACATAAAACTGTGAGTTAGGGTTTTTCACCAGGGGGAATATCTTCGCTCGTGAGTAACCAAAAGCGGGAGGAAGCCCCTCAAATTCTTTGGAAATATTGATGAATTCGACGCTAAGAAATGCATTTCACCACCTTAATTTGGAATTTTTTACTATATCAAAATTTTTGTTATTTAACCAGTCAAAGGAATTTTAGAAAATCTGACTGAAGGACATTCCACACCTTGCTTACGCCACTGGTCATAGGCAAACATTTCATGAGGAATGCAGGCAGCTCTGCTCTGTTGAGGGGTGGGGGGGGAGAATGTTCCCTCAGTTCCCCCTCTGGGTCGCTTCTGAATCTGCCCCACAATTTGAAGACGCATGAAACAACGAAGTTGTTCGCATGCAAATTCGATTGTTTCACAAGCTCAAGTTTTACAGAAGTACGCAAAATGTATTCCATTTTCCTTGAAATATGTTTGAAACGCATTAAAAAGTGCACAATTTGATGACAACTTGTGCTTATTTAATATATAATCCTGAATCAATTCCACGATTCATTGTTCAATTCAAAATTACAAAACTTTAAAAAACTAATTGCAATAATTTTTTAACCTTTCAAGTTGGAAACTATTCTTTGAATAAAATAAGCGTAACTTCTATTTACCAATACTGAAATTATATTCCATATTCTGTAATGAATTATTGTCTATTTTCTAGAATATCACAACAATAAATTTCTTTATTAGGAAAGCTTCCACTCAATTTAAAATAACTATTAGTCTTGGATTACTGATTCCTGGAAAAAACTTAATCATTGATCAAAATGACACTCTTAATGACTCCTCTAAGTTTTTCATTGTGTAACAAACTAGAACCGTCGCGAATGTAGAAAATTGGAAAGCGAATATTGATTAATGTCAAACAGAAATGCTGAAATTTTCCGAATCAAAAGAGTGAATTGAAATTTATTGATAAAATTAGAATTATCGCACGTAAAAACCTTGTTTCATTCAAAACTTCAAAAATCTAACAGCAAACACTACATTCATGATAGTGAATTCAGATATTTATTAAACTAGGCAATTATGAAAGCCCATTTATAAAATATGGAAATGTATTTCGACGACGCCATCCCTCAATTCAATTTTCGTAATTAACTAATAAACCTTTGAGACTTATTCCAATTTAGTTGCTAAGAGACAACGCGAATTATATCGCTGAATATTTAAATATATTTTTAGTGAATGGACTACGTGAAATGTTTTTCTTGATTATTTCAAGCAAGCCAAATTACACTGATTTTTAAAAAACAACTAAAATGTATCAAGAATATGAACCTATTATTGAAAACATCGTTTGACTTTAAAAAGTATTATGCTACATTAGATATGTTTTTGCAAACAACAGAAAAAGTTAGATAATATTTAGATATTAATGAATTTGTTGCAATGTTATTTATACGTTTACGCTTGAACAAAAAAGTAAATATTAATGGAATGTTGAGGACGTTTACTACAAGGAAGAAAACAGCAATTAATTGAACCAAAAAACAACAAATCCATGCCATCATATTACAATAAGCCAACAAATAAGGATTTGTGATGAATTACTATTTAACGGAACATTTACCTACAAAATTCCCATATTCTTAATATTTCCATGGGAAATGGAAACAAACTGGATTCCATTTGAACGTTGGAATTTTATTTGAATTAGTTGGAAAATCAAAATTCGCTATTTATTGGATTCCAAAGGAATTTTCCTCTGAATAATTTTATCAATATTTAAAAATGATTATATGCAGAATAATGTTACTCATCAATTCATAATCTACTATATTAATATTGCATGCCATGGTCTACATGTATGTCAGAACAGAGCATACAATTAACTAGAATACGTATATAAATGACAAAGTTTTTCGTCACTTAAACCTAATTTTAAATTTCTGAAGTTGCTCTTAATATTATATCGTGATAGAAAATCTAATACCTTTTACAAAACTTGCAAAAAATTTTACAGTATTTAAATTTTTTGCATTGCATAGTTCTCTATGGTTTCGAGCAAGACTTTATGCGTAGGATATAAATGCCAGATTGTTTCGTTAAATCTGTATTTAGTACTGTCAAGCCCTCAATGCCGGAATTTTAGAAGTTAAGATAAAGTTTTGTAGAATCAATCCAAAAAAGCATGAGTTTTACTTGGAAAACATGGCAAAACATTCAATTGAGTAAAACAGAAATTACATTTAAGTAGTTAGCTCAAATATATGGTACATATATACACAGAAAATCAGCGCATTGTATTTACACATGGTATCTAAATATGAATGGTAAATTTCTGAATTGAAATTGAAGATTGTGTAGTAGAACGAAACGTGGCAAATCAAGATTGAGGACTTCTCCAAGTTTGAATATCAAGTTAATTGCAGCTGTTATCCAACAAAAAATTGGAAAAATAAAAGAAATAAATTAACAAGAACTAAAGAACATAAGAATCATTCAACAATTTCAGACTACTTAACAACTTTGACTAAAATTTTGTCTATAAAGTTTTAACCAAGGCAATCAATATTTTTCAACTAACCATTATAGAATCAATCTATACTGAATAAATTTATACAAATTTAAGAGCGATGAATATGCAGTCAAGTGAATAATGATGTTAACAATAAAGTCTTTCTGGCAAGATTGCAGATATGATGTGAAATTTTTTGCCTAGGAATTTAGAGGTTGTAGAAATATGAGAGCTTTAGTTTTTTAATAATTCCATTGTATTGTTAATTTTGTTATAACTAATGTTTGAAATTGATAGATTAAGCATGTATTTCCAAATTATACAGATGGAATGTGCACATAATTTTTGCAAGAAAATAAAATCCTAAATCAGTAATTGCCTTAACAACATAATGATGTTAACAGAAATGCTAAAACTCTCACTAAACTATATCACAGTTGCATACAGTAAAGAAACGATAAAATGAAACAATATAAGTTCTCTTAACATATCAATGCTCTCACACACCTAACTTTTAAAATTCAGAACGGTAAGTGCATCAAGCAAATTTATCCCAATTTTCAAATCTAACTTGAGTGCTGAATTGAAAAGTTTTATTGCAAAGCTATCTAAAAATATATTTGATGCATTGTTTCTCTTAATATTAAACTAAAATTTTTTCGCGAGGCCTCATATTTTACAGTTGAGCATGGCATTTTAATTGCTATTTTTGAAAAATATAGTTGCTTAGTTCATTAACCCCTTCCCTACCAGAGTCAGACACTCCCTCCAACCGCAGCCATTTTGAATATTTAATGACATTGTAATTTTTTTAAACTATAGCAAATTTTCATTTAATGTATTAATGTCCACTTATATAATGCACTTTAAAATGTTTTAAGGCCAACAGAACAATAAAAACTGATTTAGCCCATCCCTCTCAATCACTACCAGCCATCTTGGATTTTCAAAAGATTACTGTTTTGGTTACAAAAAACTTCTAATTTTAGAGAAATATCAATTGCAAATTTTTAATTACTTGTAATACGATATGTGAAAACAAGAAAAGTTTATTGTGTTCATTTTCATTCTGTGTGGTAAATATTGAAGCAAGGCGCTGTACAGAGTCCTGGTTTGTGTGCATAATCCCCACATTGGTATCGGCTTTCTTCTCTTTTTTTGCTGGTGCACACAATACATCTTGCTCTCTGTTGGTGAAATGAACTCTGGAAAGTGGCGAGCAGAGAAACGATCTGAACCTGTTGGTGCTGAGGGCACAGTAGCTGATGCAGCAAGTAAAACACTTATACAATCAAACTTGAATTTTAATAAAGGCCTTCTGCCGCCTTGCTTATCATACAAAATGTGATCATTCCAAAGCGCTTCTGCAATGAAATGGAAAGCCACTTTTTTGGTCCACTTCATTTTTCTCATGCAGCAGTAGGTGTCAATCTTCTCATCATTCCTGTCAAGACCCTCCATGTGTTGTTGTAGTCATCTACAAGTTGGCGCTTTCTTACAACATTGCCATGTCTGTCACTCTTTTTGGTATTGATAACATTTGCTTTGTGCATTTTTGAAAGGAATATATTTTCTTTTTGTCATTGAAACGAACAGCCAACATGTTGTCATGTCTTCGGAACCTGTATTCATCTTTTGAGAGGTTAGGGTTTGTGAATGTGGCTGGAAGCTTTAGCCGGTTTTTTCTTGCAGTACCATAAGCAGCAGTGTCATGTTCTGACAACTAAGTAAAAAGGGCTTCGCTGGTATACCAGTTATCAACATACAGATGATTACCCTTAGCAGATTTTTCATTATTCTGGGGACAACTGCGCCACTTACAAGCATATCTGGTTCCTTCCCAAGGTAAACACGAATTCCAGAGGTAGCCTATATTCTCATAAAGATTGAACACTTTTATTCCAAATCGAGCTCACTTGAGAACGATGTACTGTGTGAACACAAGTCTGGCTTTCCAGAAAAGCAACTCTTCGTCCACAAAGATTTTCTTCTCCAGAATGTAAGTAGACTTGAACTTGGCGACAAGAAGATCCACAAGCGGCCTAACTTTGTAAAGCCTGTCGCGGTTTGGGTCATTTGGGTCAAATTGAGCATTTTCAGCAAGATGCAGAAATCGTAAAATGGTTTGATAGCAGTTTCGGGGTATGACACTATTGAAAACCGAACCTTTTAGCAATGCATTGGTGCTCCAGTAATAAAAAAACTCTGGTTTTTTCACAATTCTCATCAATAGAATGAGGGCAAGAAATTTTTTCATTTCATTCCTAGTTGTATCAAACCAGAAATTTGCTTGAGAATGTCTTGGTAAATGTGGGTTATTCATCTTATATTGTGATGCATACAAATTTGTTTGTGCGACCAATTAATCAGACAATTCATCAGTGAAAGCAAGTTTCATAAAGTCACCTGCACTGTGTTCGTTTGGCATTGGAACTTGAATTCCTGGTGTAGCTGTAAACTGTGGAATCTGTGGATCTTTATCGACTAACGTCCATTTTGCTTCTAACAATCGATCTTGCTTTTCTCTTGTCATCCTGGCAGGATTTGTCCTTCCTCTCCCACATCTTCCTCTTATGCCACGGCTGCCTCGTCAAGCTCCATGTGCAATATCAAAAATATTTTTTTTGACAATTACTTCTTTGTCACTTTTTTGTTGTTTGTCTTCATCCTCTACCTCATCGTCTTCAGATTCTTCCCAAAAATTTAGCTAAAATTCACTGTCACTAAAATTACTAATATTGGAATCTTCATCAGAAAATATTTCTTCCATGTGAGCGAGCCGCCATTTTGAAAATTTTCAATACAATAAACAAAAAGCCAAAAAGCAATTTCACATTGTCAGCAGTCTTTATAAAATAGTGGCAGAACTTTCTCAACAACCGGAGTATTTGAAGTATTGCAATCAATTGGGCTCTTGATAATTCTTTATATGCAACAACATGTATATATATATATACGTCCTCAGTCATTGAGTGACAAAATATAGNTTATATATGTATCGAAATAATGATTAAACAATTACTTTGTAAAATTAAATGTAAGTTTTAGTCATATTATAACTCTGCTCTGAATCCATGTATTATCAGTATATTAAATTAATCGACAATTGAATAAGGTAGTAACCTTGTTTATTTCCTATCCATGTCTTAAATTCTAATATTGTATACTTAACCACAAAACAAAAAAGCCCATTGTAGCCTTGAGATTAATAAATTGTAAAAACGAAAATCTCTTAAAAATTTAAAACACATGCGAGTCCGAGCATCAGTATTCTTATTAAAAAATTTTCCCAACTAAAAATCAGAGGTATGCGCGGGTACAGTTTCATGTACCCGCATCCGCACCGCAAGCGAATTTTCTTACCCGCAACCGCACCGCAAGGAATCTACTCGCAACCGCACCGCAAAAAAACAATAATCAGTTAACTTTGAATTTAATTTCAACTAAGTAAATCGATGTAATTAAAGAAACAATATATTCAAAACATTAGTTATCCCTAGGTGGCGCTACAAAATTTGATTGGTTTGTGAAAATTGGAAGCTACGGACACTGCACGTGGCTGCTGCAGTTTAACCGCACCGCAAGCCTAATTTCTATACCCGCAGCCACACAGCACCGCGGTCGAATCCGAACCGCACACACCTCTAATCCTTGTTAGGGAAGGGGTTAATGAATTGCAAAAGGAATCTGTCATAAAAATTTTTTTTTGAAATTGCTTTTGCAACTTTAATATGCCTAATTTAAATATTTGTATCGTTATTTATGTTATATGCCAATAAACAAATCTTTTTAAAGTGAAACCATGTTTAATTGAAGCGAAACATGCTTTAAATTGTGCCTACATTGTTGAAAAACCGTGTATGAATTGCTTCACAATTTCATCAAATTTCTTTGTAATCTCTCATCAAAAAAGAGTTCATCAAATTAATTAAGATTGATTGGCGGGTGCTAATTCATGAGTCATAACCCGTTGTTAATTAATGAATAATGTGGGCGTGGTTATAGAACGGGTTAAACACACATCACATAATCATACTATAAATAATTTTAGATACAAAAAGAGTTCACGGTAAATTTAGATATGGAATTATATTATATTTATTGAATAATTATTCAATAACCACTATCATCACAATCAATTTTTGCGAAGAAAATGAACTCTGTATGAATATTAAGTGTATAAATTCAAACATTTCCTAGTTTGAGTCAGCAACCCAGATAACTGCTAAATCATCATCCGGGATTTTGCCCAAAGTTTTACGACCGGGACAGTTGGTCTGAACCAATAACCCTATCTACTGATGCGTCCACGATATCAGCTGTACTAGATCAAAACAAGAAGCCATTGTATTGTGCAAGTCGCAAGCTCAGGCAGCACGAAGAGAATCTTCATATTAATGAAAAGGAGGTACTGGCCGTGGTGTTTGCATTAGAAAAAATGAAAAAAGTTCTACTAGGTCGGCATTTACGTTGATAATGGACAGCGCTGCATGTTCTCTTTTGTTCAAGACCAGGAAACCATCACCCAAATTGCTGCGTTGCAGACTGGCATTAGAAGAGTACAACTTTGACGTCAAATTGATTAAAAGCAAAGAAAATGTTGTAGCAGATGACTTATCGAGGGAGAGTTGCTTAATTAGCAAAGATTATGGAGCAACATGGAAGCATATACATTACTGAAGACAATACACGGGAATCACATTCGAAAAACTGCAATGATTCAGCAGGACAAGCTGTATTGGCCAGAGTTGCAATAGAATTCGACAATTTTGTAAATAACTGCGAAACATGTTGCTGGATCAAGCCATAATTGGCTAAATCATCATCCGGGATTTTGCCAAAGGTTTTACGACCAGGACAGTTGGTCTGTATTGATTTTATTGGACCGCTGGCAACAAAACTAAATGGAAAAAATGGAAACCGTTATTCTTTTGAATTTTGACGACACTGCATCACCATTTTCAGAGATGTACTTCATCAAAAACCTTACCACTGATACGCTGTGCAAATGTTTTCAAGATTACGTTGCACGCTATGGACACATTGAGCGCTTGTTAAGCGACAGAGGAAGTCAACTTGACTATGAGCATTTTACCAATGAGCGCAAGAGAATGAGAAACTTCTAATCTTCAAAAAGAAGCCATTGTATTTTGCAAGTCGAAAGCTCAGGCAGCACGAAGAGAATCGTCATATTAATGAAAAGGTATCGGCTTTCTTCTCTTTTTTGCTGGTGCACACAATACATCTTTTCGGTGGACTTTGCTTGCTCTGTGTTGGTGGAATGAACTCTGGAAAGTGGCGACAGGAGAAACGATCTGAAGCTGTTGTTGCTGAGGGCACAGTAGCTGATGCAGCAAGTAAAACATTTATACAAGGGATTCGCTGGTATACCAGTTATCAACATACACATGATAACCCTTAGCAGATTTTCCATTATTCTGGGGACAACTGCGCCACTTACAAGCATATCTGGTTCCTTCCCAAGGTAAACACAAATTCCAGAGGAACGTCGTTCCACGATGGACTTTTGCCCTAGAGCAAAACACCTAATTTTAATGCACTTGGTGATAAACCGTAATTATATACATGACTGTCAGAGACTTTCATGTGCTATTGCTTGAAATATTTAGCTTTGAGTTTTTTTATCATTTAACAATATTACACCGCCTCCTTTTGTTGTATTGAAGTGTAGATAATTTCTATCTGTTCTATATAGCTTAAATTTAGAATCATCAAATTGACAAGGGAGCATTTTCATGATAATTTGTAAGCCATGTTGAGGATGCTCCAAGGACAAAATCTGAACTAAGTTCAATTTTGGAGCATTAGTAAATACAATTTGTGGTGAACTATGCCATGTTGGGAATAGCCATTGAAAAGGTCTCTATCAATAAACATTTTATCGGATAGTGAAAAGCTTCAATTTTGTTATAATATTTGTCGATTACCGAGGTCTACTATATAGAAGTCCGTGAGGTCGCTCATTCTAGAATACGTTCCTACGCAAAAACTGTTTAGAAATGGTATGATACGAAATTGATATTAATCACACACTTTTAGCAATTAAAATATATTCTTCATTACATATCCTATTTTCAATTTTCTACTATAGATTTTTTTTAAAATTTTTCTAAAAAATGCATGTTTGAAAGATATGTGCATTAAAGTAAGCGTAATAAGTGTGCTTTCAAAATGTTGGAATTCAGGAATAGTATTAAAAAATATGCACTTATTGCAGAAAGTTATTATTTCATGATACCTCTGTGAAAATTTGTTAGATGTGGTGAAGCTCTGCACAAAAACAGCTCATATACAATACGTTTTGTTTCACATATGTGTAATGCTTAAGCACAGCGAATATTTATTCCATTTTATATTTTGGATATTGGTGAAAACGAACTTGCTTTTGTCATGTATATCAGACACTTCAATTTTTTATTGATTTATCAATGGTATATTTCATATGCTTTGGCGGATATTTCTATCTTGTTTTTGAAAATGTACGTCTATTTCATGCAAGTATATTGTTTAAGTTTAGCAAAATATTTCTCCACTTTGTATATGGATATTACCAGAAAACGAGTTTTTGCGGCGATCAATTATTTTCCTTGTGTCATTATTAAGCATTGTTACAACAAACACGTCTTAAGAACTTCATCACATAGAGTCATTGTGTAATGTGCGCTTTACATTTAGTACAATTTACACACAATTGCTAAAGAAATTGCTGTTTTCTACCTCTTGCATATTTGCTTTGATCAATATTAACGTGATTAGAAAGATGCTTTAATGCAAATAACACATCATTTTTGGGGTTTTGGATCTATGAATTATTTTCCCTGAAACATAGTGTTGCATGTTTAAACATTGTTACAACAAACACACCTTAAGTGAAATTTGTCATCAAAAACATCAGATTGCCTAAATCCTAGCAATCAAAAATAGAAACTTGATCAAAAAATTAATTTGTTCAACTTAGTTTTGTCAAAAATATTTCCTCGCTAGATGGAGTACAATAGAATCACTTCATTTCCACGTGGCAAATAGCTGTAGGAAGGGTGTCCCATTGGAACGTACTCGTGTCCGTCCCTTACTACTCGCGTCACGGTTCAAGTCACACTCAATCCATAGTTGCAGTGCAGGACTACCAAGCTAGCTTTGTGTCATTAACCCCTTTTATATGAAGTACATGTATGCATTCTACTCTATTCTCATAAAACAAAAAAGCTATTATATTTTCAAAATGCACTATAATTGTCGAATATTCCGTCGACAATAAATTTTTTGCAAACTAATTTAATTCTAAAATGCCCCAAAGTTTTATTCATTTTGGAGCATTAGTAGATACAATTTGTGGTGAACTATGCCATGTTGGGAATAGCCATTGAAAAGGTCTCTATCAATAAACATTTTATCGGATAGTGAAAAGCTTCCATTTTGTTATAGTATTTGTCGATTACCGAGGTCTACTATATAGAAGTCCGTGAGGTCGCTCATTCTAGAATACGTTCCTAGTCAAGGCTATCCACTTAACCAGTTTAAGTTTTGAATATTGCTTAGCTCACATTATTTTTCAAGATGCAAGAGTCAAATGATTGATGCTGAATATCTGGGGTACAAAAAGTACCCCAAACAGTGTTAACGTAGTATACAACAATATTTCAGGTAATTGTGCTCAAATTTTGTTGAAACTTTTAAATATGGTATTTCTATGTTTTTCATGAAAAGTCAATAAATATCAGCAAGTTTCACCAAACAACTGCAACACACAAACACAAACGTCATCACCAGAAAATCCAACGCCTGAAGATCTGAATCACTCCAAAATCACAGCGAGATTCCACCCAAAAAAGCTTAGAGAACATCGATGTATCGACACTTGCGTTCAAAACACCTCATTAATGACACACCGTCACCGTACATTCTTATCCTGGAGCAACAATAGACGATATTTCTGCTACGCTACAAAGTTATGCATCCAACGAAAAAATAAAGAACGTCCTCATCACTGTCGGACGAAATGATATAATGCAG
>CABFPE010000017.1:1213869-1232526 GCA_900660155.1 Hofstenia miamia | reverse complement strand
GACTACATTTCCAAATCAATCCTTTTTCCAAGACAGCTTGTCATTTTGAATACTATGTTGACATTTTTTAAACTCATCAAGAACTTACCACCTTATAATACGATTTCAATGCCTGGTTTTATTCATAAACAAAACTCCAGATCAAAACATTTTTCCTGCATTAAGTACAGAAAAAAAGTCTTGAAAGAATCATTTATTAATACCGCTATCAGAACATGGAATTCATTACCTAAAGAGATAAAGAATATTGAAAAACTAAGAGCTTTTAAGAAACAAATTAAAATTTATCTTAAGCAAAAGTATATCTCAGGACAATCATGGCTAGGATACAAATTCTACAACAATGATTACTCAACAACCCGTACTTGAAATCTCCTAGTAATTTCTCCCTAGCCTGTTAGATTTATTGTATAGTATACTTTGCTTTTGTATGTATTTGTATGTATGTTGGTATATTTTTGACGCTATTCAGATAAATTATCAGTTTTTAATTGTCAATATTTATCTGAATAAAGAATATCTTATCTTATCTTATCTTTAAATCTTTTAAAACTATTAAAGAATTGAAAGTTCTGGGGTACAAAAAGTACCCCAAACCATCTTTAACTGTTAATGCTGCAGTAATTTCGCTTTCCATTTGTGCAAATGAATTATTCCAATGAGATTTATTTGGACAATACAATATATTCAGAAACGTCCTACTGTTGCATTTAAGCGGGTTTTGGATGTCAACCCAGAGACTTTAATGTGCTATTGCTTGAAATATTTAGCTTTGAGTTTTTTTATCAATTAAGAATATTACATCGCCTCCTTTTGTTGTATTGAAGTGTAGATAATTTCTATGTCTTCTATATAGCTTAAATTTAGAATCATCAAATTGACAAGGGAGCATTTTCATGATAATTTGTAAGCCATGTTTCGGATACTCCAAGGACAAAATCTGAACTAAGTTCTTTTACTAATTGATTGATTTCATTATTTTTTGCAAGTTAATATGAATATATATAGTTGAACTTATAGATTGTATAAAATTAATGCATTGAGCGAATTTGCTTACCTTGGTCTCATATCATTCATATGGCCAGGATTGGATTCGATTCCGACCATAATTAATAACTTATTTAAATAGAGGAAATATTGTTTTGTCAATTTATTTTTTATTATGGTAAATGCCAATAGCTTAAACGGATGAGATATGTTGCCTCGTCTATCTTTAATTTCAACCTTTATATTCAAAAACGTAAAGTTAAACCTAGAATTAAGGAAATAAGAATGATTATTAGTAACTAATGATTAACAGAATCGAATGCTTTTGAGAGGTCTAGACAGGCAATCGCAACAATATTTTTCTCCATTTTTCAGTTGTTTGCATAAGTGCGCCTGATGTTGAAAATATTTTTCTAAAACCCAATTGTGATTTGTCCCATAATAATTTATGATTATTGTAATGAAGTGCAATTTGTTCGTGTAATAGTTCCCCAAATATTTTACTGATGGGTGAAGTGATAAAGATCGATAGTTTTTGGGCATTATTGGGTCGCGTTTTTTGATTTTTGAAATTTAAATATGAGCCTGTTTCAAGAAATCAGGAAAAATATTCCAATTTATGCATTAATTAAATATATAATTTAAAGTTTTGGCAATTACAAAAAATCAAAGATAATTATATAATAGGGAAATAAAATCTACCTTCGACAGAAAATGTTTTTTGATAATTTAAAAAATACACATGAAAAATGGCGATATATCATAAAATTCTGAGATTCCAAATGACATTAACGAGTTCACAACCAAATTACAAAAGGAAAAACAAGAATAATAGACCACCAAAATAAAACCTTTAAGGAACTTGGCTTTAAATTTTTCCCAATATAAAATTAAAGAAAATATTCATCAATGTCCAGCAAGTTTTCTTTTAGACTTGCAAATATTGGTGAATTAGAAACCATAAGAGACTTAGAAAAAAATAAATCAACTGCCTCATATAATCTTCCAATCTTTATTATCCCTTAAAAGCAAAAAAATTATAGACATATTTTTAGTAAATTATTCGAAAAATTACTAAATAATCAAATAACCACGTACTTGAAATCACAAAATATATTATCGAAAAAACAATTTGGTTTTCGCAATGGTTACAGCACACAAGATGCAATTTTATCAATATGAAAAGAAATAAAATCTAATTTAACCGTAAATAAAAGTAGCTGCGTTGCTCTACTTGATTTGAGCAAAGCGTTTAACTCGATGCATTTTGACATGTTGAAAGACAACCTAGTGTATTATAATTTTGAAAACAAATCTAATTTAATAATGAACTTCCTTAAATATCGACAACAAATTATACTTAAGGCCTTTAATGGCAAAAAATAAAAATATATTACTGACCAAGGGTACAGTTCTTGGTCCCATTCTATTTGCAATCTACGTCAATGACATAATTTAACAGGTAAGAAACAGTAAAATTCATCAATTTATCAACATTCATTTTTCGTCTCATACACGTAAGCAAAACACAAGTTTTGCTATTTTTGCGGTAGAAAATCGGTTATAAAAGTACGAATAGACGAACACCGCAAAAAGTTTTCCAAACTTTCCTATTTAATTTAAAAAAACATTGAAAAAAACACTGCAAAAAACAGTTGTTTTAAACAGTGTTTAAAACATGTTTTAAACAGGTCCTGTTTAAAACATGCCAACCCTAGGTATCTATCATCTTCGAAACATTTCAAATACATACCACAAACAATTAATAAAAACACTGTTTATCGCACTTTCAATACTCTTCAATATTCTTTAAAAATTCAAAATATATCATCCCTCTGTACAAAACTTTCAAAGTGGTCAGTTCAAACACTCATATCCGCACAAAAACATGACAATACATCCAATCATCGATCAAAATACAAACTATTATCTCCTTACTAACAAATTCAAAAGCATATCTTATAAATATTACTTAAATTTATATTGGGTCAACANCATCTTCGAAACATTTCAAATACATACCACAAACAATTAATAAAAACACTGTTTATCGCACTTTCAATACTCTTCAATATTCTTTAAAAATTCAAAATATATCATCCCTCTGTACAAAACTTTCAAAGTGGTCAGTTCAAACACTCATATCCGCACAAAAACATGACAATACATCCAATCATCGATCAAAATACAAACTATTATCTCCTTACTAACAAATTCAAAAGCATATCTTATAAATATTACTTAAATTTATATTGGGTCAACACCCAATTTCGTTTTTAAAACAATATATTAAATTAACGTTCTCAAAAAATTTTTATGCTTAAACATAATAATAGTTTGCAACACACAGCAATTAAGATATGGAATAACTTAGATCATGAAATTCAAATCGAAAAAAATTCAAGAAATTCAGAAAAAAATTACGAACATTCCTCTTTAATAGACAATGCTTAATTAGTGACAATACCACACTACACTCATTAACGCTAGAAAAACCAAACACACTCACATGGACGCTTTTATATTATATATATTTTATTATTTTGCAAAGTTTGTAGTTTATAGTTTTGTATAGTAAAAGTAAATATTTTAAAAAATGTTAACTATTTTATTAAGCATACAATTGTTATCTACGGTTGTCCTCATTGTGGTGTCAATTACATTATTATTAATCTAACAGAGCATATTCGATGGACATGCATGTTTTCAGTCCATCTTTTTAACATAAGAGTGAAGACAAATAATTTTAAGTCCATTCTTTCTTGAATTCTGGAAACATATCAATCGGAAATCCTATTTGGCTTTGCGTAACTATTTAGTTCCAAAAGGCGGAGAATAAATATTTCAGTGATAAAGGGACTTTTTTTTGTTGAAGATGGGACGACACGGGGACATGGGACCAGAATACGTAACTTGACTGGGACCAATAACTTTTCAGCGTGATAACGAAGTTTCACTGAAAATACACAATGACCGTGAATGAATCATTGTTGCAAGTGAACGTAGTATGAAGAACAAAAAGGAAACAAAGAAAAAATTACCAGACACATACATTGATGTTAATTCCTCATTGTTTTGGAGTATTATTGTCAATGGTCGGTAGTTTTAAAAAGTGGATAATTATAATAGTGTTATTTTTGTTATGCTATGTTTTTTAAAATTTAACCCTTCGATTCATTCACATGCAACAATAAACATAGATTGTAATAGAAAAANCAAATTATACTTAAGGCCTTTAATGGCAAAAAATAAAAATATATTACTGACCAAGGGTACAGTTCTTGGTCCCATTCTATTTGCAATCTACGTCAATGACATAATTTAACAGGTAAGAAACAGTAAAATTCATCAATTTATCAACATTCATTTTTCGTCTCATACACGTAAGCAAAACACAAGTTTTGCTATTTTTGCGGTAGAAAATCGGTTATAAAAGTACGAATAGACGAACACCGCAAAAAGTTTTCCAAACTTTCCTATTTAATTTAAAAAAACATTGAAAAAAACACTGCAAAAAACAGTTGTTTTAAACAGTGTTTAAAACATGTTTTAAACAGGTCCTGTTTAAAACATGCCAACCCTAGGTATCTATCATCTTCGAAACATTTCAAACACATACCACAAACAATTAATAAAAACACTGTTTATCGCACTTTCAATACTCTTCAATATTCTTTAAAAATTCAAAATATATCATCCCTCTGTACAAAACTTTCAAAGTGGTCAGTTCAAACACTCATATCCGCACAAAAACATGACAATACATCCAATCATCGATCAAAATACAAACTATTATCTCCTTACTAACAAATTCAAAAGCATATCTTATAAATATTACTTAAATTTATATTGGGTCAACACCCAATTTCGTTTTTAAAACAATATATTAAATTAACGTTCTCAAAAAATTTTTATGCTTAAACATAATAATAGTTTGCAACACACAGCAATTAAGATATGGAATAACTTAGATCATGAAATTCAAATCGAAAAAAATTCAAGAAATTCAGAAAAAAATTACGAACATTCCTCTTTAATAGACAATGCTTAATTAGTGACAATACCACACTACACTCATTAACGCTAGAAAAACCAAACACACTCACATGGACGCTTTTATATTATATATATTTTATTATTTTGCAAAGTTTGTAGTTTATAGTTTTGTATAGTAAAAGTAAATATTTTAAAAAATGTTAACTATTTTATTAAGCATACAATTGTTATCTACGGTTGTCCTCATTGTGGTGTCAATTACATTATTATTAATCTAACAGAGCATATTCGATGGACATGCATGTTTTCAGTCCATCTTTTTAACATAAGAGTGAAGACAAATAATTTTAAGTCCATTCTTTCTTGAATTCTGGAAACATATCAATCGGAAATCCTATTTGGCTTTGCGTAACTATTTAGTTCCAAAAGGCGGAGAATAAATATTTCAGTGATAAAGGGACTTTTTTTTGTTGAAGATGGGACGACACGGGGACATGGGACCAGAATACGTAACTTGACTGGGACCAATAACTTTTCAGCGTGATAACGAAGTTTCACTGAAAATACACAATGACCGTGAATGAATCATTGTTGCAAGTGAACGTAGTATGAAGAACAAAAAGGAAACAAAGAAAAAATTACCAGACACATACATTGATGTTAATTCCTCATTGTTTTGGAGTATTATTGTCAATGGTCGGTAGTTTTAAAAAGTGGATAATTATAATAGTGTTATTTTTGTTATGCTATGTTTTTTAAAATTTAACCCTTTGATTCATTCACATGCAACAATAAACATAGATTGTAATAGAAAAATTAAGGCAATTATAAAATTAATAACATTACATAAATTTCAAATAACAATTTGAGGATATTCCAGGCGCGGCTCAATCAAAAATCTAATTTTTAAATTGTGTGTATTTCACGTTTGTGAAGTCTAAAGCCTTGACTGAGATATTTGTACAATTAAGTGAAATAAAACGAAATAACTACAAAACAAATTATGTGAATGATGCAGATTTACACAGATATCAAGGATTCGCTGGTGGAGTAGAATACACAACCACAGAATTAGAGGCCATGTCGTAAGCAGTCCTATTGTTTAGCACCATTACAGTGAACACGACGGGGAAAAAGAAAGTTAACGACATGTTTTTTATTAAAGAACGGAGAAGAGCACGTGGAAATCCTAACGAACCACCGGGCGAAACAGAAATTTCTCCAGGAGCTAATGTCTCAACACGAGTACAATGAATCACTCGAATTGACAGTATGTACTTTCCAGGTGTGAATCCAACTAAATAAAATTGAGTTAATCAAATGCAAAAAGTACATTGTTGAAAAAGGGTTTAATCATGCGGGACATTTTAGATTCTAAACAAAATATTTGAAACACATTCCACATTTGCGCTACATACTCGATTAAGCACTTTCCCAACATAGAAACGTGTTTTCTACGTAAAGCTTAGTCTGCAACAGCAGAAATAGTCAAATAGCATATTAAAACATACAGCAAAACTTTTAGCAAACAGGATGCATATTTCGGGTCATTGTCCAACGTGTCGTTTCAACGGTGATAAATTTATAAGATGAAAAAAATTAAACTACATTTGAGGTAATTTATTATAGATTAATTGCGACATTAAACAAATCCAGTAAAAACATGCATGTCTCACGCTTTGGTTGTTTAAACGCGGACAAGTAAGCATTATTTTGATTGATCACCAGATGGATTCCCCAACTTGTGCTAAATTAATACATAAATGTAAACTAGCCATGGACAAAAGATGGACACCATCAATTGTTTGATTGGAAATTGTTATTGGTAATGGAAAATGGGTGTTAAATAAGAAATTACTGAAATATNAGCATTATTTTGATTGATCACCAGATGGATTCCCCAACTTGTGCTAAATTAATACATAAATATAAACTAGCCATGGACAAAAGATGAGCATCATCAATTGTTTGATTGGAAATTGTTATTGGTAATGGAAAATTGGTGTCAAATAAGAAATTACTGAAATATAAGTATATAAATTTAATTATTGAAATAATATACTATCTTAATCGAAAAATGAAGTAATTAATTTTTAAAAACCAATAAATATAAATAAAATATTTTCAATTACATTCTTGATAACGCCATATTTAAGCATGCGTGCAATAGCCATTCAGACAGTGTTTTTCAACATTTTTATGGTCAACAAAGCAAATTATTATCGGTATTGGCCCAAGGCTATTGAAAATACCAGAATATTTAGAACCTCGATGTATTATCCTAAGAAAATATTGTTTTCTGAAAAAGCTACATTTTTATTGTTCTAACACAAAATAAACCAATATATCACTAACCAGAAAACGCATGAAATATATACATGTATACTCTATAGATGGCTTAAGAAATAATATGTGAAAATCAAATCAAATTCTTATATAAGAACTACGTTTATGAAAAACTAAAAATGAAATTTTATTGGAAACCTAAAAACATCTCAAAGTCGCAAACATGTACTTAAGAACTATTTGGAATTTAGTTTTTGCATTTTTTGAAAAGTAATAGGTTAATTCATTGTCTCATATAATTTATGATCACTTTATTGAGGGCAAGTATAAAAATTTCTGTGCTTAGGTAATGCTACCATTGGAAGAAGTCCTGTAGAACTCAGTAGCTAAGGAAATAGAAACTATGAAATTTTCATAAGAAAATAATATTTTCACTTCATGTTATACGATATGACTTGATAGACCTACTATGACCTTTTCATCCAAATATCACCTAAATCAGCCAATGTACACAGATTTTCCAAGGATTTCACTTATTAGATGTTGTCTCAGATACTTTTTTAAGCAAATAATCATTATGACATATGTATATACAGTATGTGTCACATTTTTTCAAAACCATGAAATAAAACAACGTTCTATTTCAAAAAAGCAAATTTCTCAAAGGCTTCCGTGTAAAAGTTTGTTCCGAGTATTGTAATTCATTCCACACTGCTTAGTTAAAAAAGTTCGCGCCACATTTTAGTTAGCCACGTTGAAACGATTTTCAAACTATGGGACAACAGAGATGCAAAATATCGAGACAAATCTACAAAATCTATAAAAATTTAAAGTAAATATATTATTTCAAAATACGATACGCAAAAACGGTTTAGAAATGGTATGATACCAAATTGATATTAACCACACATTTAGCAATTAAAATATATTCTTCTTTATATATCCTATTTTCAATTTTCTACTATAGATTTTCTTTACATTTTGCTAAAAAAAATGCATATTTGAAAGATATGCACATTAAAGTAAGCATAATAAGTGTGCTTTCAAAATGTTGGAATTCAGGAATAGTATTAAAAAATATGTACACTTATTGCAGAAAGTTATTATTTCTTGAATTTCGAAAGTGCACATATATTCAAATTTATACGCAAAAATAGTAGAGTATACAATTTTTTAACACAAACTTGACAAGACATTCAGTAGTACGAGACTGCTAAACTTTATATGAATTCAATATTCACTATTTCAATCTTAAATTCGTATCTCGATGGTAAGGCCAAACAAAACAGCTGTATTTGTTCGATCCGCGTTGTAAATTTGTCTCAGCACAAAATATTTGTTCTCGTAGCATGCATCGGGGCATAGGTCAATTGCGTAAATCTGCTTAATCTATCAACTTAGATTAAAATGACAGATTTAAGTTGGTTGAATGGATATTGATCAATAATGAATCGTTCAATTTGAAACACAAAAATCGGACAGTGAAACGACAGTAACGAAATGTGATTCGATTAATACAACATGAAATGAATTTTAAATATGTGAACATTATTGTAGATATTGCAACATTTATAGTCACCATTATACGATTTACAAAAAAAATTGAGTACCTGGAACTTACATTATAACAAAATAATCAATTTGGGAAATGTTACCGAACTACACCCATAATTTTGTGTATAACACATGTGCTGAAATTTTAACGCAAAAATTCATACATTCAAACTACGCAACGTGTTGCAATTCTTTATAGGAAATGTCATGATAAAATTTCTGTAGAGCAAATTAATGTATAACAAGAACTCTTGTATATGTTAACTATAATCGACTAACCTTTGGCAAGACAGATTGCTTCAAGAATAATTACAATTAACTTGTAAATTCCACCAATCAAAAGCAACTCTTCCATTTCTTGTACCATATTTTCATCATCTAAATCTAACATTTCCAACTGCAGCTCATCGAAAGAATACGTAAAACTTAAAGAAGCACGAGATAGTTGTATACCGAACACTCTAGGCAGAAGATAATTTACGATTGCAAGCTTTATACACAGAAGAATGTAAAAATCAATCACTTCAGCACAGAATCGTCTGCTAAAAGAAGGAACGGAATAAGTCGCTTCATTGTTTCGTCTTTCTGGTGAGACTTCATGGTTAGACTGATTTGAGGACTGTGTAGCCTTTAAAGCCTTTTCATAATATTGGTATTGATTATGATACCACATGGATGACCACAGAGCATTTTGAGTCATCCAATTACTGAGGTCATCTGCATATTTTATACGTTCTGGGTTCATTCTAAAGAATTCAAACATACGTTTATATGTGATTTATTAGCCATGCGCGAAAATTTGGTAATTTTTTTGAGAAAAAATATTAGCAATTAGCTATAGTTATACAATGCGATAAAGATTTTGAATTGCTACAATGGGCCTCTAATAATACATATAGTTTCACACTTGTGTAAAGAAAGTTGATACCTTTAAAATAAGTTTCTACTTTTTAATATTCTTCAATTCTGCACTCTATGTATGAGTGCATGGTTGCTAAGTGATATAGTATATTAAAGGCAGCCTGTGCTTTTCTTGAAATCAACCAACATTAATAAATTTGCAATCACGTATTAAAAGAACACTGGACGAAAATTTACAATAAATAAGGTAAGTACATGGGGTATAAAAGCGAGGAACAAAAAATAACCATGGAGGAAGAGATGAGAAAAAGTCTAAATGATGAGGAGTACTCAATATATTAGCGATAGGTATAATACGAATGAAGAGTTGTGGTAGTAAACTTTATAAGTGCGTGTTTGAAGAGTCAGTAGAAACTCGAGAGCGCATATAGTTAGGAGCGAATGGAATATAATCAAAAGGATCAAAATCGAAAGTGTTGATGAAAAGAAGGCCAAGAACCTGTAGCTGAAGGACAATGGTTAATAAATTAACTGAGAGTAGTAGAGTTGTAGGAGAAAAGGAAAAATTCACTTAACAACGCGCTAATTTTACAGCAGTTGTTGTATTAGGAAAAAACCCTAGCCCTAACCCAAGGCATGTTTCCATTAATGTATTTAAATATTACGAGCAACAGCTGTAATATAATGTCGCACGCTACCGCAAAACTTGGGTTTGCGCAAATAGCTACAGTGAACCACTCACCCCTATGTGAGATATCAGTCGATCGATAGGATACATAGCTGATTAATTGTTAAACGTTCAGCACTTCTAATAACATTTAATATAGAATATTAAATTTATAAAATTAGTAAAGTGAGGTGAAAGGCACCGAGGTGCTTGGTTGAAGCCAATTGCGTTCATCCCAGCTTACACCATGCGTTTCGATTATATGAAAAGTGAAGACATGACGCGATTTTTCTGAAGTATTCTTCGCACTTTTATGCAAAACTTTTCCATCAATTAAAACACAAGAACCGCGCTTTACTGGTATAGGCCTATAATCAGCGTTAGGAAAATCTTTAATAGCAACCTTTTTTAAAGAAACAACATCATTTTCCACGGTTCTTATAAACTTCTCATAAACATCATTTTTGTGAGAACCAGCAACAAAATGAAGACAGCCATTTGTTTCAGTAGCATCTTCTAAAGCAATCCACAAACCTAAAAGTTTAGATTCAGGCTCAGTATAAAGAAACGTGGCATCTTGATGAGGCACAACAGTTCCCCCCAAACGGGGTTGCTTGAAAATGTACATACTTTGGCAAATAGCTGGTCTAATAAAGCCACATTTTTTCACAATTTCACGCACACCTGGAAAATCAGTGGAAAAACGTTTAAAAGTTGGATTTAAGATATGCAAAGCGTGCGCAACTTTATTAATAGCAAAGTTCTTTGGGACCAGCAGTTCTCCAGAGCTATTAACAGCATCTTCCTCAAAGAAAATTCGAATTTTATCTCCACTTGATAGAAAATAATCATTGTCTGTTTTGGCAATTTGATTTTCAGTAGAAAAAACAGGCAAGCTATCAGCTGCTGCATTAGTAACAATGTCTTCCATCTCTTTTTGAAGCGTTTTACAGTCATCAATCGAAATAAAGTTTTCTATAACTGCAAATCCATTTTCATTAAAATAATCGATTAACGAGCTATCAACCATACTTCTAAAATAAAGTGAAATGACTAGAACTTATCAAGTAAAGATGATGAATAATATTGAAGAATTTCAAGAAACATGACCACAACTGCATATGGTTGAAAAAACATGAAATCAAAATGAAAGTAATGCATGATTTCAATCAAAAAAACTATATCCAAATATAGTGCAAAAGTCAAACAACCGCATGCAACAAATGAATTGTTGCAACAGCTAAAATATTCCTAAAATGAAAATAATATATTTAACAGATACCTGATTTATATATTTTATACAAGATGTCCAAAAAGTAACTGTGCAACCAAAAGGGCAGTGCGCCTAAACGATCCCATCAAGCGACCTCCACACGATGATTCCTGGGTAACGCCAATGCTGGTGCCTAGTACGAGTGCGTCTCATGGGACTGTCAAGATAACTCTTTGTTCTGGAAATAAATAGGCTAAGGTCTTGATTTCAGATTAGGTAGCCTTAGTTGGCTAAAGCTTCATTCCGCTGATTAGACGGAACACAGATCAGTGCTCTGCGTGTCAGTAATAATAATAATAATAATAATGAACGATTATATTTAGCCGCTGAAAGCATACACTACAAAAAAATAAGAACAAGTCAAGTTTTACGGCAGCGAGGACAGTCACAGGAGATGAAAAGTAGGCGAAGTTGGAGAAGGGCTCAGCAAAGAGGAAAGACATCATAGATTTCTTGAAGCTCGGCGGCGGGGAAAAGAAATCAATCGCTGTTGGAGGGTTGAGAGTCAAGATGTAACTAGCAGCAGTACAAGCACGATTGAAAAACGAGTGAAGGGTGCGATGTCACAGGCATGAAAGTAGAGTGACAGCGGGAGAGTGGAGCATTTGAGAAGGGCGTCTTTCTATCGCTTCTGGAAACTTTCCATAGAGTGGAACAAGGAACGGGAAGGCCACCAACAGGGAGAAGCATAGAGAAGAATGGCGCGAGGAATGGACTTGAACAAAGATAGTTTCACAAAAGTCGTGGAATTAAAGGGAACATTGCGGAAGAGGGCAAAGTGAGGAATTAGCTTTGCGGAGACGTAAGGACACATGAACAGACCAATTTAAGTTAACAGCAAGTTGAATTCCAAGATGAGTATGATGAGGAGAAAAGTTCACAGGAAAATCAGAAGGGGGAGATACAGAAAAGGAAATACTACAAATCTTGGTTGGGCTAAAATCAAGATGGTTCACATAAGACCAAGTAGAGAAAAGCTCCAGATCAGAGGTAATATTGGAGGCGAGAGAACTACCAAAGTTGAAAATCGCAGTGTCATCAACGTACAGTAGACAGGATGAGTTGAGGTCAGATTGAGGGAGGTCGTTGATAGCAACAAGGAAGAAGAGAATAGCAAAAACGGAAATTTGAGGAGCATCAGTAGAGACAAGAGCAGGGGAAGAAATAGACGAGTTGATTTTGACACACTGACGACGATTGGACAGGTAAGACTAAAAGAGTTCGATGAAATCAGCATCAAAGCCAAATAAACTTAATTTGTCAAGAAGGATAGAGTGAGGGAGCCGAACAAAAGCTTTAGAAATGTCAAGAAAAATAATGCAACCAGGATCATTACGGTCAGAGTGGAAATAGCAGTTTTCAATCAAAGTGAGCAAGTTAGTGATGGTAGAACGACCCGGAAGGTTACCATGCGGAGAAGAGGTGACGAATTTTAGGGAACACATAACGAAAGACGCTCAAAGATTATTGACAGCCGGGAAAGTATTGCCATTAGACGATAAAAATTGACTTGAGAGAAGGGAAGCTGATTGGATTTAAACAGTGGAGAGATCCAAGATGTTTTTCAGCAAGGTGGAAAACGCTTAGAGGAGCAAATGCAGGAGAAGAGATGCTTTAAATGGATTGAGAGAGTTGGATTACAAAGGATGGGACGCCATCAGGATAGCAAGGATCAGACAACTTGCAGGACTTAAGCATGAGAGAAATATCATGGGCGTTGAAGAGAATGTCACATGGGCTAATCAGTGGGAAGGTGGCAGGAGAACCAGGACAGAGAGAGAGAGACAGGATCACAAAAATTCGAGGAGAAATAGGCATTGAAGAGATCAGCTTTCTCCAGATTCGAGTGAGCAAAAGATTATTAAAATTCAAACTGGGTAGGTCATGGTTTGGAATGCAGGGAACGCACGAAAGCATAAGAGTCTTGAAGAGATCCAGATAAGGAGCTGGACAACAGAGATTTTGTCGTTTTCCATGAAGTTGATAACATCTTCTGTGAGAGAATAGTTTCGAAGAATCGGAAGGACTGTAACGGCGTTTGAAAGATTCGAGTTTATTCAAAGAGTGTACAGGAAGGGATGCTTGTCAGATGATTCTAACAGTTAAACCGGCGGTAGTAGTCACACTTTTAGTGTTAGGGTCCGTACCAAGATCGCGATATCACCAACTGCACAGTGGTTCCAGCAGGACAACCAACTTGCTACACTGCTGTGGCCACTATGCAGCTTCTTAAAAGATCCTTCGGAAACAGCGGCATTTCTCGTGTGCATTTGCCTGCTCGGTCACCTGAACTGGGGTTTTGAATTTTGGGGCACTCAATAGAAATGATTTCCCTAGGAATCCACACACTCTTCTCGAGTTTCACACCCAATAACCACTAACATTGAAGATTCCAAAACTTTGAAAATGCCTTCTCCAACATTCAAAAACGCTTGAAAATGTTAACGGTGGACATTTCATCATGGTTTGTAACGTTTTTTTAAGTAAACGAATGTGTCATCTTTCAGCACAATGAATTTTCGGAGAAAATGTATTTTTTATCTTTCTAATTTAAGCGTTCTATAAATCCACTATATATCAAATTTTCGCAAATGTTATATAATTTTGCAAGGAACAAAGAAATCCTTAGTTCAATTTGAAATTGTATCCCAATAGTGAAATTAAATGATCTTTATTACTTCGCTTCGTATCCACAGATATACTAGTTTATCCGCCTGCCATATATGTTCACAAAACAAACTCCCTCGTTGTTATGCAACTTACACAAATAGAGGTGCTAAGCTGCCATTAGGTTGAGCTAGTTTAAAATTAAAAAGTTAGTACAGATTATGCTAATTTAAGGCTTTGCCAAGCCCAGTTTACAAGTTCCACTTTTATTGTTTGATATTTATATATAAAGTATTTCATCGCGGAAAAGATTCGGCGTTATTGTACTTTAGGGGACCCAGNCCTTGTTGATTCATTTTTTGCAAAACACCCAAGTTTTGGGTGAGGGATTGGGGTTAGAGTTTTATACCCATTTTATGACGTCACATAAACTGGGTACCCTGAAGTACAATAACGCCAAAGATTCAATAGAAAGAGCTTGAACATGAAATTTTAAAAGCATGATCAGTTTCGTTTGAAATGAAATATCTGAAGATGGTACAAATAAACACAAAAGAAATACATATACAATATGCCCTGATTGGCTTTTATATTGAATCTATAAACTTCACAAGAACGAATTCTTATAAATTATCTCATTTTTGAAACTGCGTAAATGAATATTCTTCTACTGTGCCCTATTTCCCGTGATTTTTGCTCGCATCGCGTTCCCTTCCCTTCCCATTACCATTATATTATAGTAAAATTATGATCCCATTCCTCGCTAATCAGGATAGTTCTAATGATCTAATTTAATGTTGATATTACTCATTTGGAATTACTTCTTCAATATACTTCAAATTTTTAAAATGAAATATCCATTTACTATATTTTGATATTAATAATGGTAAACGTGAGACACACACGTTACGTCACAATTTTCTAAAATAATGAGCAGTGAATTTGGAAATCCATTACGGAAATTTAAGTTAGTTTTTTTAGGCGAACAAAGTGGTAGGATTTAAAAAATAATTTTTTTTAGATTATTCTGCTTAATGTGATTTATATAAGTTGCAAATTTAGTTGGGAAAACTTCAATCATAACACGGTTTATGTATGACAGTTTTGATAATACATATCAGGCTACCATCGGCATTGATTTTCTATCGAAAACAATGTATTTGGAGGATAGAACGGTACTTTAGTTTTTATGAATATTGATTAAATTAAGTTTAGGTTCGTCTTCAATTGTGGGATACTGCTGGGCAAGAAAGGTTTCGTTCATTAATACCTTCATACATTAGAGATTCATCTGTTGCAATTGTTGTATACGATATTACGAGTGAGTATATGAATAATTCTAACCATACAATAATTAGACTTTTTTCGAAAATCTCCGTTTTGGTCACAGTATACTTATTACAATGTTCACATTAGCCATATTTTTCTTTTGTTTTTGTAAGAAATATCGCATTAATGAAAGATCAATAATTAAGATTTTAAACATGTATGTGAAATGGGCAGTTTTTTTGCATTTTTTTCCAAACCGTATAGTGAAGATTTGACGGATTATACAGTATTCTAAAACTCTGAAAACGATTGTCAGTGCATAAGTGAATTGATTCTAAGACGACAAATAGAATCATAAATCAAGCACGAAGAAATCAATTTTTCAAATATGTATTATATATCTGTACAAGTTTTATGCTCCTACCAGTTGTAACAAACATAATTTCGCAACACATTTAATTTATCAATCCATATTTATTACATGAATATTGTACATTGGAAGGTATCGTTTCATAATTATTTTCATAATTATACTGCGATATATTCCAAGATTAATGTCACAGGGTTACAGTGAGACTCAGCAATATGGTTATTACATTTTCCTGTTCGACCTTACCGTGTCAATATCAGCTATTCAATATTTCACCTCATTTCTCCTACGAAAAATATTAAGCTCCTAGTATCTGTGCTGCGCTTATGCTCGCTGCCACTGTCGTGGAAAATGTAATGCCTGTATGTGATCTTCTTTCAAAGCCTAGACTCATGCTATGGCATTGTTGTTCGTTTTGAAATGTCAAATCACACGCTCTGAACAATTTCATGTATTAAATTCCCTTATAATGATGCGTAAAATAAATCTGAATGCAACTATTAAAAGCTCCTTGCCAACCTTAACAATGAGAGGACCAGCATCGCTATGCATTAATCAAAATAGATCTATATATGCCAAGGTCGTGAAGTTCAAATAGAAGTAACTCAGTAGTAGTTAATTTTCAGTCAACATCGATAAGTAACTTGCAATATTTCATGAATATATTTACTATCGGCTGCATCTTTGAAATATTTAAGAACTTTGCAGTTTGTAAATAGCCATCTTCCTTAAGAGGAGCAATAGCTAAGGGAGATTCTTTTCGTTCTATAAACAGGTTTTATATTCTGTGAAATTCAGTATATTTTTAAGAATTTTATTTCTTTTCAATACGACCATCTTACCTTTCCATTTGGCTGTAATAATATCGTTAGTTTTGTACAAATATTCAATTGTATGAATCGTTCGATAACATTAAGGCATTAAACATAGAAGAATATGGAAGGATCGTTTCAAACTGGTAATATTTTCTTCATAAGTTAAGCATGGAGCATCTGAATCCAGCCAAAGACCCATTTCACTCTCATCCCGTAGATTGTTATCAATTTACCCTCGTCACCAAACCAGAACACTCGAAAATTTAGAATAGGTAAATACAAAACCGAATTTAAACGGAAACAATTTTTGCCATACATGATTAAGTACCTAAACAACTGACGACCTCATATCCTATTTTCTTCAAGTTATCTCCTCAGTGTTTTCCCTTTATCATTTGTAAATTATATTTGCGTGCATACCATCGTTGTTGAACTTTACATTTTAATTTAATAAACATTTACTTACTATTTATGTACATATTGCTAAATCCAGAATTTTAGGTACTCTTAAATCGAAAATATAAAACACAAATGCGTTGAACCGCGTTTTCGTTTTTATATTATGTATATCCTAAACTAAATCTTTAGCAACCTTTAATCTAATTTGATTGTAACAAATATTAATTCTAACTTATTGCCTTGTTGATGTCATTGATTACTAGTACGATTAGAAAAAACGATGTGAAATGGGCAGTTTTTTTGCATTTTTTTCCAAACCGTATAGTGAAGATTTGACGGATTATACAGTATTCTAAAACTCTGAAAACGATTGTCAGTGCATAAGTGAATTGATTCTAAGACGACAAATAGAATCATAAATCAAGCACGAAGAAATCAATTTTTCAAATATGTATTATATATCTGTACAAGTTTTATGCTCCTACCAGTTGTAACAAACATAATTTCGCAACACATTTAATTTATCAATCCATATTTATTACATGAATATTGTACATTGGAAGGTATCGTTTCATAATTATTTTCATAATTATACTGCGATATATTCCAAGATTAATGTCACAGGGTTACAGTGAGACTCAGCAATATGGTTATTACATTTTCCTGTTCGACCTTACCGTGTCAATATCAGCTATTCAATATTTCACCTCATTTCTCCTACGAAAAATATTAAGCTCCTAGTATCTGTGCTGCGCTTATGCTCGCTGCCACTGTCGTGGAAAATGTAATGCCTGTATGTGATCTTCTTTCAAAGCCTAGACTCATGCTATGGCATTGTTGNCCCTTCGCAGATGATTACCGTGGTTATTATTTCCTCATTAATAAAATGGCCTCCTATGTAAATCCACAATGGAAATTACCATAAATTGAATCAGTTTATTAGCACACTTAGAACATTTGTTTTATTAAAATAAATCATTTTATATATCATAACGTAAAGTTAAGATATTGTATAAGTTTTTAGTAACCTTATTGTATTTAAGTCTTCATAATAGGAGTATAACAAATCTGTCAGTGAGAAACATGTGCTTGATATTTTGTAACGGTATCAATGTTATGACATATTTCAGAGACAACTTATATTTCTTATTCAATACAACAAAGACGATCTCGTTTTTTGGACTTCCTATTTTGGAGTGTTGAAAATGCAAGTTCACATAGACACAATGTTGCAAAATACATCAAGTTCAAAGCCTTTTTAGGTTTCTTTAACAGCAATCCAAAATGTATCTATATGTATCTCATAATATTTGATTATTACATGAGCTGAGAGATAAGAAGACAATTGAGATGTTTATTGTTTATTGAGCTAGATAATACGTGAGACAAATAGGGTAGCACCTTGCACGCAAGTGTACGAACTTCTCTTGGACATCACTCCGGCGTGAAGCCATACGAATTGGTCATCCTGGATGTTTTCTTTCTAAACAGTTACTAGTTACCTGGATAAATTACCAATGTTTTCTATTTCTTTATTTATCACTAGAATCAGGGCCGCTACAAGATGGTCACT
>CABFPE010000017.1:1174038-1186195 GCA_900660155.1 Hofstenia miamia | reverse complement strand
TTAGCTTGGTATGATTTATAAGTAAGCAAACTGAATAAAACCTAAAGATAAGATTTTCGAAGAATTTACTTCAACAGTTTCCAAATTAATTCTCACTCTATTTATAGTTGAATTCAAAAAGTACCTGTCATTCAAATTTGAATTTATTTGTCTGCCAAAAATGGCTAAAAATAATGGAAGTGTTTTCACCCCTTGCATTATTTTTAGAACCACTCATTCCCTGTGGACTAGTTCATCAGCTTTTTTAATTATTGTTTTGGCATGAGGGTTGCTCCAGCTTGTAGTTGCAAATTCCGGTTGTTTTGTCATCTTGAGTACCGCCTCTCTTTCTGTTGTTATGGTGCTATGATAGGGTAAAAACTTTGCCTCTTTGATGTTTTTTGAGATTGGTGCTATCTCTCTGAGTTCATTTATTTTGGCTGAAAAAATATCGTAAAATTTCCTGTATAGATGTATGCCCTTTATTGCTATCATCAGTGTCATTTGTGCATCTGCTCTACTTGTGTGCCCCATTTCTTCATGTATTGTTGTGTCCAGATAGAAGAATGTGAAGACTTTCCTGAAGCTTCTTGTGTTTGCTACGTCTTTGTAGAAGAAACTTATTTTCTCTTTAACCTCTTCCTTGGTGATCATTGTTGGGTCGTTCTTGTTTAACCTCATAATTGTTACTATTTCCACAAATTTAGTGACATCATAGAATCAGTATTACTTGTCCCATAGATCTAGTCAGACTACATTGTTCACTTGTGAAAATACCATTATTGCTTTCATTGTTTGTTTGTCTATTTCATCTCATAATTGCTTTAATTGCTTGTTTATAGGTTTCCCTTGTGTATATAGCTGATAAGGAGTTATCACTCCTTCAACATATACTCTTTCTTTGTTGTCATTATCAAGCATTATTTCTTTTGTTTTCTTGTAATCTTCTCTCTCAATTATAGCTTAAGCTCTTTCTCTAGTATTCACTTAGGTCTTGAATTCATGTAAGAAGGTTTTTGTGATTTTTACATTTTTCAGTATCCTCCATCTTGGGAGTACCATCAGATTGGAAACTTTCTCTGGTGGTGTACAAATGAGGATCTTAGTTCTTATCTGTTTCTCTATTTCTCTGTATTCCTCTGATGTCGTCAGTGCTGTTGCCAGTCCAATCATGGCTGGTTAATTCATTTTACTATCTTTTAACATGTCCCAAAAAATCTGCGTTAGGCCTCTTCTGCTCATTTTTATCTGAATTTTCTCGTTTATTTCTAGTCTNTAATATACATAGCTTTCATTTCATTGGCCAATCCTATTGTCTCACTGCACCACTAAGTGAACTTAATTTGCAGTCATAACTGACCACTTGGCCTTTCTAGTGTTGTTAATATAAATAAATAAAGTAACTAATTACTTGCAGCATCCTACCTTACATTTAAATATAATATAGATATAACCTATGGTAGGCTTCCTAGCCTTTTCTCTGATAATCAATTATCTAATACATGTAAATGATTGAATCAATAGTCAGCTAAATGGAGTAAAACTCCTATTTGTACACCTAACATAAATGCAGGTTCATGGCTTGGATCAAGGACCCTCGAATTGCTCCCAATGTGTGCCCAAGCCACTACTACTGCATCTACTGTTTAGCTTGGTATGATTTATAAGTAAGCAAACTGAATAAAACCTAAAGATAAGATTTTCGAAGAATTTACTTCAACAGTTTCCAAATTAATTCTCACTCTATTTATAGTTGAATTCAAAAAGTACCTGTCATTCAAATTTGAATTTATTTGTCTGCCAAAAATGGCTAAAAATAATGGAAGTGTTTTCACCCCTTGCATTATTTTTAGAACCACTCATTCCCTGTGGACTAGTTCATCAGCTTTTTTAATTATTGTTTTGGCATGAGGGTTGCTCCAGCTTGTAGTTGCAAATTCCGGTTGTTTTGTCATCTTGAGTACCGCCTCTCTTTCTGTTGTTATGGTGCTATGATAGGGTAAAAACTTTGCCTCTTTGATGTTTTTTGAGATTGGTGCTATCTCTCTGAGTTCATTTATTTTGGCTGAAAAAATATCGTAAAATTTCCTGTATAGATGTATGCCCTTTATTGCTATCATCAGTGTCATTTGTGCATCTGCTCTACTTGTGTGCCCCATTTCTTCATGTATTGTTGTGTCCAGATAGAAGAATGTGAAGACTTTCCTGAAAGTTGGCGCTGTTGCCAGTTCAATTGTGACTGGGTAATTAATTTTACTATCTTTTAACATGTCCCAAAAAATCTGCATTAGGCCTCTTCTGCTCATTTTTATCTGAATTTTCTCGTTTATTTCTAGTCTCGACGTGATGCATTCTACGTCCACCACTAGCTGGTTGCATGGTTTCAGCATCTCTTCTAACTCTGTTTTTGTGAATGTTTCTGTGAATATCAGTTTCATTGATGTGAACTTTTGCTCTTCTTTGACATACTGGTAGTTTCTGGAGCGAATTTCCTCTGACTCTTTTGTTATTTTTATCTCGACTAAAAATCTTTCATTGTCTGTGTTGATCCATTCCATTGTGTGTTCTGGCATGGAAGCTCCCCATTTCTCTATGTTTATTATATTGATTTGTTGTTGCGTTTTTGGGGATAGGATTAATTGTGTTGATGTTAACAGTTTCTTTCTGTGTCTTGGTTATCATCTTGCAGACTTTGAAAGGTTCTGTTATGCCTCCTCTTCTCATCATTTCTGCACTCTTAATTATTTTTACAAATGTGCAGTGAGGGCTCTCTTTCTTGTATCTTTTCATGTCCTGTTTGAGCACTTGTTGTAAGTTTTTGTCTTTCATCATTTTTGTGATCTCCTTGGTGTCTGCGATTTTTCTTTTTATGATCTTTTTGGTTGTTATCCAAGGTTCTGTTTGGACCTGCCTTAGTCGCATTTCTGATGTAGCACCCCACATGTATTTTTTCATGGGTTCATCGAATATTGTTATTTCTTCAGGTGCAATTCCTTTTATGTTTGCCATATCTATGGTTGACATTCTTCCCATCAGGCTTTTATTGACTATTATCCTGCTAATGAATTTTTCAATTTCTTGCATCAGCTTCTTTAGTTTGTCAGGTGATATCAATTTCTCTACATGTCCTTTTAGTAGCCAGTTTTTCATTTGAGTGTTTATCAGGGACATTTCATATTTCTTTGCCTTTGTTAGTTTGTGTCAGCCTGCTCATGAGATTGGTAATCATACTCCTTGCTCTTGTGTTGTAAATATTGCTATCAACCATGCGGATGTTCTAAATCTGATCTCTGGGACATTCCTCTCTTCAAATATCATGTTCTTAAAATCTTTTTTGAGTTTAGCTCATATCCTCTGTTTATTTCCATAAGTGCTACCTCATTTGTATTGTGGTATTTATTCAATGGAGCTTTGATATCTATTTCAGATCATTCTTCTTTGGTTTTCTTCTGCAATTTCATTTCGTTCCATATTTCCTGTATTCTTTTGATGTGCTCCTGTCTTTGTGTGAGGCTGCACTTAATGAACAGTGTGTTTGCTTTTTCCACGCCCTCTGCATTTGTTGTTGTTTCTATATCATCTTGATTTGTTTGTAAAGCTCTATGGCTATGCAAGGATCTACCATTAATCTGCAGTAGGCTAACCAGTAATCTATTTGTAGATCAAGGCATATCAATTCTGCTATTTTCATCTCCATTGCTATCTTCTCCCATTGAAACACTGTTCTCCACTCTTATCTGTAAGTTGCCTAGGAAAGGTGGCAGTTCTTCAAGAGTCATTCTTCCAATAATTACCACTCTTATCCCTTGGACTCTTGTCATCCTCAGTGTTTGATCTAATTGTTTTTTTAAGTTTTTGTTGTGGATTATCATTAAATTGTCTTTGTTGATGTTAATTTCTGGTATTTTTGCAATTTGTTCTATGTATGCCATGATTGCCTGGGCTGCTTCAAGTGTGAAATTCTCATTGAATGTGGCATGTACTGTGCTTTGCATGTATGGTCTTTCTACCATTTCAGCTCTCTCTGATAACTTATTATTGTGTTGACCATTGGTTTTTTTGTACGTCTAAATTGATGGGTAGGTTGCTGCCCTCTGTTTTTGCTATTCTTTTTTATGTGGGCTTTTGTTTCTGGAGACAATTTTTCATACGCATTATTTCTCATCTTTAGTGTTCCCATGAAATAGGGGTGCAGTGTCTCTCCATCTATTTTCAACATCCTTTTCTCTCCCTCTTTTGAGTGTACTGTTCTATCCAATGTAGTTTCTGAGGGGATGTGTAGTTGCTTCGTACTTAGTGGCTTACTGGTGCTTAGCTCAGCATCAAGTGAGTCCATCCTGATGGTCTCTACTGAGTTGCCCTCAAATTGGCTCCCAGTTGACTCTTTCACACTTGACCAGTTGTGGGATCCGTAGATACGTCAGCCTCAAATCACTTTCATATGGATACAGTTCTTCACCCACTTACACCTTCCCCAGGAACTCCAATTGTCACACTGCCCTTGAGTTGGCGAAGTGGACTGGAAGGAAGTTTGAGCTGCATTTCACCAGTTCTCTGCATGCCCTTGAATCAGCATTGCAGTTCTCTGGGGTGTTCACTGGTTCTCTGCTTGCCCTCAAATTGGTGGTGCAGACTCCAGTGGGAGAGGCATTATGTCTTTTCATCTCCCTGCCATTGAATTGGCATTGGGGACTACTCAGATGCCTTCTCATCCCTTCTGCCTTCTATCTGACGTCCAGTTCAAGACCTCCTTTGTATCCTTCTCCTCAGATTTGATGTTGTCATGTCCTTGGCTCTCTGGTTCTGGCGCACTCTCTTCCTCAGCAGTTGTTGCTGTTGCATCTCATTTGATTTGCCTAAATTCAGAAAGTAAATTTACATCCCATACCTCTAGGTCATATATATGTTTATCTCTTGCTGCTCATCTTGGCAGCTCTCTCCTTTGTAAATCCTCATTATCAATGCTCATTTTGAATTCCTCATCCAAACCTTCCTCTGGAAAACTGTCTAACTCACTCATTCATACATAATTTCATTTCCATTATTTTGATTTAATTTAAATTCAGCATTTTTGTCCAATCTTGATTCCTAAGAATCTGCTGTTGCTTGTTTTAAATTCTGGAAATGCAACAATCTGCCATTGTTTAACATGTATTCATGAGTTATTTTATATGGACCTGACCAAATCATTTTCAACTGTGTCTGTCAGTTTCATTGGTGTATATGCATAAACTGTGTCACCTATTATGTGTGCATGACCATAGGTTTTTTTATTATAGTTTCACTGTTGTCTCACAGTGGATTTCTTTGTGTTGTGGCACATTGTCTTGTGTATTTCTGTTATTTGGTTTCTTAATTGATTGACATATTGATTATCCATCTTCTCACTGTCGCTGAAATATTGCATTGATAACAACGTCACCCCCTCTCTTCTGAATGGCCTTGAATGGTGTTATTCCTGTTGTTGACTGTATGAATGTGTTATAAAAGTATTCGATCATTTTGATTACTTCCCGCCACTTGTGGCCCCCTATTCTCAATGTCACTCTTATCAGTTTGATTAATGTCCTGTTCAATCTTTCTACAGCGCCATTCACCTGTGGATGACACACTGTTGTCCTCTCACTCACTACCTCTAGTAGACGTGACATTTCCTGAAATAGATTGCTTTTGAATTGTGGCCCCTAGTCTGTTATTATTGTCTCCATGGGACCAAACTTTAGGATCCATTCTTTCATCACTATCTCAGTTGTTTCAGCTTTTGTGTTCTTCATGGGGATCAATCTCACATACTTGGTGCAGTTGTCCACCATTACTAGTAAATGTTGATATCCTTCTTTGTCCTTTGATAGCATCTCCAAATCTATATGTATGATTTCATTGGGTTGTGTCACTATGATTTTTTCCAACAGTGCTCTCTGTGTTGGGAAATGCTGTTTGTTGTTTAGGAGACATGTTGTACACTTGTTGATTATTTCCTCAGTGACTTTTTTCACTGCTGTTGTGATAAATCTTGCATTGAAAGTGCTCTCAGTTTGTATGATACCTAGATGGCCCTTCTCATGCACTTTTCTTATTAAATCTTGTTTATAATATTCTGGTATTGCAATCCTATTGTTCTGTGCTTTCACGTACAGTATTCCAATCTTGTTTCTTTTCCATCTTTATCTCTTGTAGTAACTTGCTGTTAATCTTGATAGTTTTAAGCTTGGTTCCTGTAGCTTTCTTATGATTTCACTTAGTATCACGTCATTTTTCTGTTTCTCTATGATCTCTGATTCTGATATTTCTTCCTTTATTGCTATTGGCAACACTGCTTGTCCCTTCTAATCGACGTTTATCTCTGGTAACTCCTCATACTCAGTGTGTGGTAAGAATTGAAACTTCTTTTTTTTCTCCACCTTCCTTGGCTGCTTCTCTCTGGTACTCTGGGAGTGAGGTCCAAAAGTCAGCATTGGTATGCAGTATCCCTCTTCAGTGTTTGATGGTGAAGGTGAACTCATTTAAGTATTTGATCCATCTTGATACTATTCCTGACTTATCACCTGAGAATTTTTTGAGCCATGCCAGGCCACTGTTGTCTGTGTGGTCTCTAAATTCTCATCTGATCAAAAACTGTCTGATTTTCTTTATGCTCTTGATTAGTGCAAGCATCTCTAGCTTTGTTGATCTGTAGTTCTCCTCACTTTGTTTTAGTTTCTGACTGAAAAACTGTATTGGCACCTCTTTGTTCTTCTTTAGTTGTCCAAGTGTTGCTCTGATTGCTATCTTACTAGCGTTGCAATCCAGAATGAATGTTTTGCTGTAGTCAGGCATGTTCAGTGATGACAGTTTGGCTAACTCTTCTTTTATATTGTCTAGTTCCTCCTGTTCTTGCCACGTCCATATAAAAGGTACTGACTTCCTCATTAGCTGTGTCATCTTGGCAGTCTTTCCTGTGATGTTGGGTATGAATGTTCCATAATAGTTAAAGAAACCCATTATTCTCTGTATGTCTTTTTTGTTGTTTGGCTTCTCTATCTTCTCTATCATGTATCTAGCATTGTCTTTCATGCAAATTCGCCCCTTCTTTATCACTCATCCTAAGAATATGATTTTCTCCTTTAATATATTGCATTTGTTTCTGTTGATTCTTAGGCCTGCTTTTTCCTGGATTGATAGTGTTCTTTCCAGTTTCTCTAAGTGTTCTTCTATCATGTTGTTTGTTATGATAATATCATCAATGTACTCATTCACTCCTTCTTCCATTTTGTGTCTCTAGTTTTTAGTACTTTTGTTATGTACCTCTGGAAAGTTGACCACACCTTACATAAACCAAAAGCCATGTATATCCATTTGTACAAACCATATGGAGTTATAAAGCTGTTTTTTCAATGTCTTCTTCTTCCATTCTGACATGCCAATATGTTTTGCACAGATCTATCAACATGAAATATTTGTGCTTACTTGCTTCATATAGCATATCTTCTATTCTAGGAAGTGGGTATGAGTCCTTTTGTGTTACTTTGTTCAGCTTTTGGAAGTCTATGCATAGTCTGTATTTTTCTCCTTGCTTCACAAATACCATTGGTGCTGTGTATGGACTTTCACTGGGTCGAATTATTCTGTTGTCAATCAGATCATTGAGTATTCTATTGTATTCATCCTTCAGCTGCGCTGGCACTCACCTTACTGGCAGTTTTATCAGCTTGTTTGTTGTTGTGATTATTTTGTGTGTTTCACCTATTGCCTGGCCCATGCTTATTTCTCCATAATTGAATATCTGTTTGTGCCTCTCCAGCACCTCTCTAAGCTGTTGTAATTGTGTTTTGTTCAGGTGTTGGTATTCTTCCTCCAACAAATCCAGTGTTTTATACTGATCTTCCTCACTTGCTTTCATCCCTCTGTCCTTGAATCAGCTGTGGGGAGTACTTGCTACATCAATGGTTTTTGTCCACTTGCCCTCAAATTGGCAGTGTGGAGTACCTCCTGTTTTTGTTTGGAAGTCCTTGAGTTGACCATGCAAACTACTCTGCTCATCAATGTCTTCCATTGTTTTCCAGATGGTTTTGATGCTGGATTTGACATACTTTCCAAGTATTCTTACATTCATTCTCTTTATGTTGATATTACAATTAGTTGCCTTTAGTATAAGTATTCTCCCTCTTCCATTTTTTATGGCGCACAAGCTTGATGGCAACAAGACTCTTTTCAAATTGATCCCTTTTTTATCATAGATCTCTGCTGTGATCTTTTCCTCCACTTTAATTTCATGCATCTTTCACTGATATGGCTGTAGTTTTATATCTTCTTCCAGTTCAAATGCTATTCTTTGGATGAAATGATTAGGAAAGGTCTTGCAATACAAATTATAATGGAAAGTAATGTGAGAGTTAATGAAAAGTCAACAGTTGGGAAACAAATAATAAATCATACAACACCATTGTTTAACAAAGCAACAAGTAAACCAATAATCAAGAAATCAGGAGAAGAACTGGTAAAGATAAAGTTAAAGGATGGTATGATAAAACAAATAAAAAGGAAAGACTTGAAATGTCAGATGTGTGGCAAAAAGGGCATACAAAAAATATTGCAAATGGCAAATCATTTGGATAGAAGAGGAAGATGCATATTTTGATGAAGAGGATTTATTGGAAAATGAAGAGGAAGAGGAAGAAGTTGAATTGGCAGAAATGGAAAATTTAAACAAGAGGGAGCACTGTCTCTGAAAAAACGAGCACCTGTATTAATAGTAACTGATCTGCTAAAAACAAACACAATAACAGTTGTGATTAATGGAGTAATGGTAGATTCAATGGTGGATACAGGAGCAGTTATATCAATAATACCTGATGAATGTGCAATGAAAGTTGGCTTTCAGAGAAAGCAGTTAAATAACAAGAAAAATAGATTGATAAATGCATCAGGAGATTACATAGATGTGAAAGCTAAATTGGAAAATATACCTATAAGAGTGGCAAATACAACATTTTACCAAACCTTTACAGTAATCAATACTGAGAAAAACCAACTACCATATGAAATAATGAGGAAAAAGAAGACCTGATAAGAATTCTGAACAAGCACAAAAAATATTTAATTTTGGCGAGATTAGTGTGGGAAAAGTGATTGGAGAGATGCATAAGATAATTACCACAACAGATCAATAAGTTTACCCTGTAGGAGAGTACCAGCTCCTAAGTTAAGTCAAGCTTTATTAGTTGGAAGGTTGTCAAGTTTCTACATTAGATCTATGAATTATTTTCCTTCAAGCATTGTTGCATATTTAAACATTGTTACAACAAACACATCTTAAATGAAACTTGCCATAAAAAATATCAGTTTGCCTAAATCATAGAAATAAAAAATCATCACCTTGGTCCAAACACATTGCCTAAAAATTAATTTGATCAATTTAGCTTTGTCAAAATTATTTCATCACTAGATGGTGTCAGAATTAATTGATTCTTGCTTAGCAAATAGCCATAGGTGTTATTAGAACTTTAGGGTGTCCCAATGAGACAGGGTCTCCCTGTTATTAACTACTGTGAAATTTATATTGGTTTTTCTAGAAGGCAGCTATCAAGAAGAATTAAATAACATGAGACTAGTTTCAATATATCTAATCATCTAATTAAGTGTGGACTAAATTTTGAAACAAAAACATTACATCAGATGTCAAGATCAGGTAATTTAAAAATTATTGAGAGCATTTTTATAAAATTCTTGCGACCAAGTTTGAACTCAAAAGAAGACTATATGTATAAATTAAATTTCCACTTTTTAAAATTTATAATTAAAATTATAATTATTGTAAAACCTAGTAAATTTAGTGGGAATAATTTGTAAAACTGATGACTTTGTAAGTGAAAATATATCTGAATATTAAGAATGGGTATCTAAAGAATTGAAAGAATGCATATGCAATTTTTTGTCAAAGTAGAATGAAAGCCAACATAAAGAAACAAAGCCTCAACAAAATGCAATTTGGATCTACAAGCTTTTGTACAAAATTCTTTTAATGAAAAAAAATCTGTTAAACAAAAGTGGATATTTATCTCAAATTTTTCAAGTTTAAAGAAAAAAATGAAATTCCTTATATAGTAAACAATAATGATGAATGTATTACAAATGACAAAGAAATCAGTTATATTTTAATTGAAAGATTCATAAAACTAGGAATGAATGACAACCTAAATACAAAGTTTAAATATCATAAGCATTGTCATATTATAAAAAATTATGATCCCTTTAAATCAGGATTTATTATCTTAGAAGAATTTTACAAAACAAAGAAAATTAATTTCAACAAAGTGAAAGGTCATTGTGGTTTTTCTCCCTGGTTGTTGAAAGGTGCCATAGGTATTTTATTTAGACCTCTGTGTGACTTATTTAATCAATGCTTGGCAGAATCAACTGATCCTGATTACTTAAAAATTGCTCAAGTTATACCAATATATAAAAAAGGAAGAAAAGATCAATATTAACAGTAATTAATAAAATATTTGAAAAATTATTATACAACCAAATTAACCTATATGTACCAATATGTGAATCTCAAATTCCTTAGAACTAAAACAAGTTACATGTATATACAAATGATATGAATCAGTACATTAGTAGTAATCATGTACAATTTGCAAATGCTACTCTGATTTTTTGTAATGATATTTTAACTTTACAAGTAAATGTTGAAAAATTGCAATCCTTCTTTAATAAAAATTTGCTAAAACTAAATATTGAAAAAACTATTTATGATAATTAAGAATAGAAGAAATGAATCAACATTAGAAAGTATTAAGATATGTAACAACGTCATTCAGGAATCACCAAAAATGAAACATTTAGGAGTAGTAATTGATAATAAATTGAATTTTGAAGACAAGTCAAACAACATCAGTAGTAAGGTGACAGGGAGACCCCATTACATTGGGACAACCTGAAGTTCTCATAACATAGTAAGGGATGGACACTAGTACATTCCAATGGGACAACCTTTCTACAGCTATTTGCCACATGGAAATGAAGTGATTCTATTGGACACAATCTAGTGATGAAATATTTTTGACAAAACCTAATTGAACAAATTAATTTTTTGATAAAAATTTTATTTTAGTTTTCTAGGATTTGGGCAAAGTGATATAATTGATGACAAGAAACGTTTTGACAATATTAAATTGAACATAATAATTTTATGTAATAATTTTATGGTAAAGTTTTATTTTTGTTTTCTAGGATTTGGGCAAAGTGATATAATTGATGACAAGAAATGTTTTGACAATATTAAATTGAACATAATAGTTTTTTGACAATGTTTTTATTTTTGATTTCTAGAATTTGGGCAAAGTGATATAATTGATGACAAGAAATGTTTTCACAATATTAAATTGAGCATAATAATTTTTTGACGAAGTTTATATTTTTGATCACTAGGATTTGCGCAAAGTGATATAATTGATGACAAGAAACATTTTGACAAAGTTAAAATTATTTTTTGATGAAGTTTTTATTTTTTAGGCAAACTGATGTATTTGCTTCTGTTAATATAGTTATGACATGTTCATTGTAACAATGTTTTTAATTATGCAACACTGTATTAAGGAAAATAATTCATAGATGTAAAACCCAACACTTGGGTATAACATTTTATATTTTGTATAGACGTATATTTCAACATACATTAATATTAATCAAAGATATAGTATGCAAAGGACGGAATATAGATCTATATTCATCAATTGTGTATAATTTGTAATTTAAATGTAAAAGTAGGCATTACACAATGGCTCTGAGTGATGGAGTTAAGTATTATGCAATATTCAACCTGTAAAATAACAAATGTTTGAATCAGAAAGATAATAATACTTGTTAAAAGCATAATGTCTTCTTTGGTAAAATTGCAAAATAATTTTTCAGAAAAAATCAAAAACTACTTTATGCAAAAAACTCGCAATTTCTAATATTTAATAAATGTACGTGGTAAAACCCACATATGTGTTTAAGACAAGACAAAAATGTAATTTATTCTACACTTTGATTATAATGACCGTATATATCATACTATTAAATTTGTCTATTGTGTCAGTTTATCATCATTGTTGAGATGGGAATGCTTTAAGAAACAAATGCAATGTGTATTTACACATTTCACACAGTCGCATCTAAATTAATGGTTAATAAACAAGTTGTTATTAAAAAC
>CABFPE010000017.1:1160370-1172063 GCA_900660155.1 Hofstenia miamia | reverse complement strand
ACATTACACCCGTTTGCTTTTTAAATGTATTCATTGCATATTACAGTAAAGTTTATGACAGGCGTGTTAATTTTAGCAATAAAACACGTTGATTTTAAGTTTCAAAAGAATGAAATATATTTTCTTTAAAATTTAGCAATTATTTAGTTAACACTAGAACGGCCAAGTGGTCAATTATGACCACAAATTAAGTTTGCTTGGCTGTGCAGTGAGACAATAGGATTGGCCAATGAAATGAAAGCTATGTATATTACACAAATAGCGTCCGCTCAAATTGTGTAAACTAAATAAATACACATCGTGAGTGGTCAATTAACTAACAGTAGCTCTACCTTTCTTGGCCAAGCGGTCTTATTTGACCGCTGCGTAAATTTCGCTCGTTTCAAACCTGATTTTTCAACATTACCCATTATATTCATTAAGTCTGTTTATTATGCCTCGCCGACAAGCCTCACAGCGAGCTTTTGCTTTGTTTTTGCAAGAGCAATTAACTGAGTTTGACTCAGAATCAGAGGATAATTCTAATTATGGCGCTGAAAATGAAGAAGAAATTCAAAACGCGCGTGTTGAAATTGAAAGTAGCCAATCTAGCAGCAGTGCACCCACTTCATCAGATGAAAACAAAGCCAGTACTAGTCCTCCCATGGCTATAGTGTCATCACCATTGATTTCACATGAAGAAACAGAGTGGGAAATTATCAGAAACTCCAGTTCAGCTGGTTGACCAATATCCCACAATATATTCAGAGGAATGCCAGGAGTCAAACCATTATTCAAACAATTTGTATCCAATGAACTATCATCTTGGCGCTTATTATTCACCAAAAAAACTTAGCACATATAATCTCATGCACTGAAGCAAAAGGTAAAGAAATTGATAACAACTTTTCGCTCCCTAAAACTGAATTTGAAGCATTCCTTGGCTTGATTTATTTTCGAGGTGTCATGGGCTTGAGATGAGCATCAATAGACCTCAAATCAAAAAACTATGCCAAGACACCAATTCAAGGCAATTTTAAGATTTTTGAGATTTGACAAATTTGAAACCAGAAGAGAGAGACTACTGATAAATATGTTCACTTTTGAGATGTTCACAAAGATGTGTACAAGTTATGTGCCTCACCCTAGTTTGACAATTGATGAGCATTTGCTGCACATGAAAAACAGGTGTTTGTTTTTGCAGTTTATGCCAAATAAACCAGATAAATTTGGTTTTAAATTTTGGGTATTGGCAGATTGTGAGACAAAATATTGCATCAAGTATTACCCATATCTTGGTGNATAGACGACATTTGGTCAGAGAAATTCGGCTCACCTCTAATCAAAAAAACTATGCCAAGACACCAATTCAAGGCAATTTTAAGATTTTTGAGATTCGATAAATTTGAAACCAGAAGAGAGAGACGAACTACTGATAAATATGCTCACTTTCGAGATGTTCACGAAGAATTTGTTAGCCGATGTGTACAAGTTTATGTGCTTCACCCTAGTTTGACAATTGATGAGCATTTGCTGCCCATGAAAAACAGGTGTCCGTTTTTGCAGTTTATGCCAAATAAACCAGATAAATTTGGTTTGAAATTTTGGGTATTGGCAGATTGTGAGATAAAATATTGCGTCAAGTATTACCCGTATCTTGGTGCAGGATGCAAATAGAGATTCTACTGAGCCTGTTGGAGCTCATGTTGTGAAACAGCTAACAGAGCCANACATTTAGAAACAAGGAAATTTGTGAAAGTTGTTTGTAACATTTGTAAAAATTAATTTTTTTTCAGTGTTGTACATATAGGTATAAAAGTTTCCTGATCATTCTAGTGTTAATTAAAGCTGATAGTTTTTGGTAATGACTGAAGTAATATTTATTAAGCAGCTAGTGACACTGCCAGGTTGTGAAGTACAAAATTACACATTACAAATTGAGTTTAAGTCAGTTACATCCAGCCTTGAGAGCTGCACTGAGTTATGATAAGGAACACATAAGTTACTTTGTTGAGCTGAGACTTGGAACAACTCAAACAACAATGGAGGCACATAGATGTGGATTGGTTCAGAAATTGGAGTCAGCCAGAGGCCATAGTGGAATCATGGAGAGGAACTGTGACAACAGCATATCTAAATAGTATGGAGTTACTTAAAGTTAATGCAAGTTAATAATAATGTATCTCATGTCAGAGTAGAGAATTAATATCAGTTAACCCCTAACCACATCCAACAGGAAATGATGATTTAAAAGAATAATTAACTCTGGTGATGCTTGGTAGCAAATGCTACACCAGGAGTGCAGTACAGAAATCTGCATTAGTGTGTAGTGTTCCTCTCTGGTGTTTGATGGTGAAAGTAAATTCGTTTAGGTACTTGATCCACCTCGACACTATTCCCAATTTGTCTCCCAAGAACGTCTTCAGCCATGCTAAACTGCTGTTGTCTGTGCAGACCCTGAATTCTCGTCCAATTAAAAAATGCCTGAATTTCTTGATGCTCTCAATTAGGGTTAACATCTCTAGTTTTGTTGAACCATAATTTTCCTTGCTTGGCTTCAGTTTGCAGCTAAAGAATTGTATCAGCACCTCTTTCTTGTTTTCATTTGTCCTATTATTGCTCCAAATGCCACCTTGCTTGTTGCTTTTGTCACAGTCCAAAATGAATTTTTCATTGTAATCTGGTGTGTTCACTAATTGCAGTTTTACTAGTTCATCCTTTATATTGTCCAATTCCTCATGCTCCTGCTATGTCCATATAAAGGGCAAAGATTTCCTCATTAGTCATGTCATTTTGGTAGTTTTCCCAGTGATGTTAGGTATGAATGTTCCATAGTAGTTGAAGAAACCCATTATCCTCTGTAAATCTTTCTTCTTATTTGGTTTCCCTATCTTCCAGATCATATCTCTTGCATTGTCCTTCATGCCCTTTTTCTATCACTTGTCCTAAGAATATGATCTTTTCCTTCAGTATATCACATTTGTTCCCATTGATTCACAGGCCTGATTTTTCTAAAATTCATAGTGTCCTTTCCAGCTTTTCAAGGATTTATTATATTGTGTTGCTCGCCATGATGATGTCATCTATATATGTGTTCATGCCCTCTTCCATTTTGTGTTTCTTGTTCTTTAGTACTTTGTTATCTGGAAAGTAGCTGGCATGTTACACAATTTGAACGCCATATAAATCCATTTGTACAACCATTAAGGTGTAATGAACGCCGTTTTTTCAATATCTTCTTCCATTCACAACTGCCAATATGCTTTACATAGATCTATTCACTTAAAGTACTTGTGCTTGCTTGCTTCATACAGCATATCTTCTATTCTGGGAAGGAGGAAAGAGTCTTTTTTCGTCAATTGGTTTAGTTTCCAAAAATCTATACATAGTTTATACTTCTTTCCCTGCTTTATGAACACTGTTGGTGCTGCATATGGACTTTCCCTGGGTCGAATTATTTTGTTGTCAATCAGTTCGTTCAGTATCCTGTTATATTTGTCCTTCATCTGCTCTGGTACTCATCTCACCAGTAGTTTTAATGGTTTGTTTGTCATTGTAACTATCTTGTGTGTCTCACCTATTGCTTGGTCCAGGCTTATCTCTCTGTAGTTGAATAGTGGTTAATGTTTCTCTAACACTTCTCTAAGTTGTTGCTTCCTGTTCAGATGTTGATATTCCTCTTCTAGTAACTGTGGTGTCTTGTACTCATCTTCTCCATTTGCTTTCATTCCTATGCCCTTGAATTGGCTGTTGGGAGTACTTGCTACATCAATAGTTTTCCCCTCAAATAAGCTGTGTAGAGTACCTACTGTTTTCATTTGTAAGTCCTCAAATTGACCATACAAACTACTCTGCTCATTGATGTCTTCCATTGCCTTCCAAATTGCTTTGATGCTAGACTCAACATATTTTTTAAATATTTTCACATTGGTTTTCTTCATGTTAACATTGCAATTCATGGCATTCAGTATCAATATCCTTCCTTTCCCATTTTTTATGGCACACATGCTTGAAGGCATTGAGACTCTTTTTAAGTTAATCCCTTTGTTGTTGTAAATCATTATATCCGCTGTAATCATCTCCCCTGTTTGAATTGTGTGCATCCTCCATTGATATGGTTGCAACTTTATGTCTTCTTATAGTTCAAATGTTATTGTTGATAGCTTGCTTTCTTCTTCTTTGATTTTGATTTCCTCCTCCTTTACCTTGATTCTCCTATTTGAATAGTTTATTTCACATCCATTCTTAGTTAAAAAATCATCACCCAATATCACTTTGTATGGTAATGAGTTGTTGTGGGTGTCTATCACTACTAGCGATTGTTCAAAGGTAGTGTTTGCTATTCCAATTTGTACTGCATTTAACTTTCCTTTAGCATCTATATATTCTCCAGATGCATTGATTAGTTTTTTATTTGATCTTTCAAAGTCTTCTTGTCTAAACCCCAATTTCATTGTGCATTCATCAGTTATAATAGATGTCTCAGCTCCTGTATTGATTGTTGCCTTTGTCATCACCCCATTTATTGTTATTGTGTTGATATTGTCCAGGTTTGTCATAATCATTATTGGTGCTCAGTTTTTTGGAGTTGGCACTTGAGCTAGTTTTCTTATTTGTCTTCAGTTTGTGTGTCCTTGACCAATTCTGACTTAGAGTTGATCACATCTTCATCTTTGTAGTACGCCTTTTCTTCTCCAATCATCTTAATCTGTTTTTTGCACTCATCTTTCCTGTGCCCCTTCTTTCTACAGCTGTAGCACTTTACATCTCTTTCTCTTACTTTTTCTATTTTTCCATCTTTACCTTTTATTTTAATAAATTTTTCTGTTTTGTTTTCATTGTAGGGTTTGGTATTCACTGTCTGTGACTTGTAATTGTTCTGCCATGCTGTTGGTGTTTCTTTATGCTATACAGCTTTCTGTAACATCCTCTACCAGGCATACTGTATATCCTTTGTTACTGTATAGCATTAGTTGTATCATTTGCAGGTAGGGATTTGCTTAACTAGATACTGCTTTAGCTTTTGTCTGTTTCTGTTAACACAATGTCAAAGTGTGCAGATCATTCCACTGAATGTTTCTTTCATTTTAGAAGAGATTCCTTATGTTCTGTTAGGAAGCAAACTACTTGCCTCTGGTAGATAAAAATAAATTCTTTTCCCATGTTGTTGTTCTTGGCTGTCATGGTTGCCATGCAACATCCTCTACCAGGCATTATTACTGTTGATCCTTTGTTACTCTATAACATTGGTTGTATATTTGCAGGTAGGGATTTACTAACTTAACACTTCTTTAGCTTTTACATATTTCTGTTAACTTAACTTAACAAGATTTAACTATTCACTATTTAGGTGATGAAGCCATGCAGCAATCTCTTCAGTGATCAATAGTGGGCATCTGCCTGAAGCTGGTCTCTCAGTTTCACCAATCCCTCAATGATCCATTTGATTGAGTTTCACCTCTCAGCTCATCAATACATTTTATGTGTACCCTATCCTAGCTCAGTGTATACTCAAGGCAAGACACAATTCGACTTAGACTCTATTTTTGTAGAAGTGTTTTGTGTATTTGCAACCTGACTTGTTACTAGCTGCTTACTTAATATTACATGTAGCCATTACTGAAATACATTGGCTTTAATAAATACTTTAATATTAAGTAGCTTCCCAACCTACATTTATTAATTAGTACATGTTTGGTCACTTTATCAGTCATTTATTAGTCACTAATTTGGATCTGAAATAATAATAATATATAACCTAGGTTTCAGTCATCCAACTGTTTTATGAATTCATTTATTTTAATACATGTACTAAGTGATCACTAGTCAGCTAAACAAGAGAAAAACTCCTACACCTAACCTAAGTGCACTTTTGTAGTCTGGCACAAAGACCCTAGAATTGATCTCAATAATGGATCCAGACCACTACTAAACACCACTCATTTAGCTTGAAATTGTATTAAGTAATCAAACCATAATAGTAGAACAAAATAAGAATTCCAAATAAAATTCTTTATCAATTGCTTACAGGTTTTAGTTTCTATTTATAGCAAATCTAGAAAAGTACCTGTTAATTTCAAATTTGAAGTTTTGCTGCCAAAATGGCGGCTAAAAATAATGGAAGTGACTTTGCCCCCTTATTTGCCAAAAAGTATTATTATCAACTGATACTAATCTCTTATTTCTGACACATATTGTTTCTTGGTTGCATAATACAAATTAATCTAATTGATCTAATACAATATTTCTAATCATCATCTTTTCAATCTTATTCTCATCTTGGTTCAACGTTTGCAGCTTAGATTTGTTTGGATGATGCTACATTTCTCATAAATGCAGGCATTGTGTTCAATTGTTGCCTGGATATCCAGTGCCTTTTTGATAATTTTTTCTAGTTTGTTGTCCACATCACATTTGATTTGGAATTGGGTTCTAATGTTCTCAGGCATTCCTTTGCAAATGTGTGAGAAGAGGTCATACTTTGAATATTTGTTTCCTCTGGAGCTAAGTGTTACTAGTTGTTCCACTTGTTGGATGTAGTTTCATATATCATCTGTTTTCCTCATTTTTTGTTAAGTTCAATATGATTTGGTACTGGTTTTTGAAACTTTCATTTTTGTACTACTCTATGAAATCTCCAATCAGTAGTTTATAATTTCATTTTATATCTGTATCTAGCAGTAAGTAATCCTGGGATGCTGCTCCTGTGAGGTACTGTATAGTACAAATCTCGCAGCTGCTGCTTGTTGGCTTACTTTCCTCTCAGCCATAGTAATCTCGAACATTTGAAGCCATCCAATGAATGTTGGATTGTAGCTGTTGACCTTTCTGTTAAATTTTGGCAGGGTTACTATGCATGGTATCATGTCATTGTTGATGTTCTCTGGTAAAGTGGAATTCTTGAAGGTCAGTTTCTTCTGTGTGTTTATACTTTCATTTATCATAAATTGGTTGGTTACTGCTTTCATGATTTCATCAATGATTTTTTTCTTTTTGTCAAAGTCTTTTGGCTGTTTTTTAATGTTGACTGGTGATGCTTGCAAGTCCTTTCTCTTATCTCTTCAAATATCATTTTGTTTGTCTGTATTCCCCTTCAGTCTTCCTCTTCATCTCTCTACATCATTTTGAGTTTATGTCTGAGTTCTTCTAAATCTGCTTGTGTTTCACAATTTTCATAGCTGCTCAATTCCATTAGTCTGAGTTAGTCTTTGAGCTGTTTTAGCTCCTGAGCATGTATGTTGTTTTCTTGGATTAGCTGTCTGTTTTTGTTTTCTATCTGTCAGCATATTTTCTTCCATTTTTCATTTTGTTCCTGAAAACATTTGTTTGATTCTGCCAATTGGTTTGTTAGTATCTTGATGTTGTTCTGGAAATTTTTGCTCTGGCTTTCTAAGTGGCTATCCATTTCTATCTTAAGCTTGCTCAATGTGTTTTCACTATGTTGTTCCAATTTTAAAAAGTTCTCCATTAACAGTTGTATCTTGCTTCTCACAATTGATTCTGTTTCATTGTTTTGTCTGAGGAAATTTAAAATTTCTGTGGAACTTGTCTCTGGGGACATGTGTAGGGTGTCTATTTCTGTAGGGGATGCATCTGTTTCTGAATGTGATCTTCTTGGGGTAGTGGTTGTTATGCCTGTGCCTTTTTTGGCACTTCCTTTCTTTGCTCTCATATTCATCATCTTGATTACCATTAGTAGTGGCCTGCATCTTGATACAATTCTTTGTTTCTGAATCTGCTTCAGGCTAGGTTTATCATTGGATGGTAGTAGCTGACCACTTGCTTTATTGGTGGTTGGTGTCTCCATTGCATGTTTTACATTATAAGTTCTCTCAGTGATATCATGGTTGCATTTCTTACTTCATTGTCTTTAAGTAGTGAGTTGGGATATCAACTTGTTGTTGGTTCCTCTTCATTGTTCTTTAACCTGCCATGGCCAGCATGTAGCATCTGCTACCAAGCTCTAACATAACTTGATTATTTGCTTTTGAATATAATTCTTTGTTAAGTGTGGGTAGGAATGTACTTATATCAACTGCTCCATTCCATTAACAGTTGTAGTAAACTCTTATTAACATCCAATATAGTTGAATACTATTTAAAGTATGAATTGATGGCTGCAGTTTCCCTGATAATTGATCTTCCATAAATGCCTCCAGCTGACTCTGATCTCCAATCTTCCAACACCTAGCTGTCTTCACTGCTGATGGGTTGTTTCCAAGTCTCAGCTCAATGAAGTAGCTAATGTGTTCACTATCCTAGCTCAGTGCAACCCTCAAGGCTGGATGCAACTGACTTAAATTCAATTTGTAATGTGTAATTTATACTTGCAACATGGCAAGGTCACTAGCTGCTTAATAAATACATGTTTAGCCATTACTGAAAAATACTGGCTTTAAATAAATTAGATAATCAAATAGATAATTACATGCAGCTTCCTAACCTATATTTAGTTAGTAATACAGTCTTGTTAGCAATCTATTTATGGTTCTCCTACATAGTCTAGTTAATATAAAATATAATATCATATGATCAGCTAACCAGCCTTTTCTCTGAAGTTTTATTATTGCATACATGTTGTGGAAAGAATTGATAGTCAGCTAAATGTAGAAAAACTCCTAATTGTACCCCTAACCTAAATGCAGGTTCATGGTTTGGATCAAGGACCCTCAAATTGCTCCTGAAATGTGCCCTTGCCACTACTAATGCATTTACCATTTAGTTTGATATTGTGAAATAGTAAGCAAACCAAAATAAATGTAAAGATAAGATTTTCAAAGAATTTACTTCAACAGTTTTCTAAAATGATTTTTCTCTATTTATAGTTTTGATTCAAAAAGTACCTGTTGATTTGAATTTCAAATTATTGTCTGCCAAGATGGCTAAAAATAGTGGAAGCAATATTGCCCCCTTTGTTTTGCCAAATTGTTATCAACAAGTACTATTTGGTAATGTTATCTATTAGTTGCATTTACAAAATTAATGATGCTAAATTAAACTTAAATTGATTTTGATTTACAATTAATTTTAATCATAATTTGATGTTAATCTTCTTTGACTGACTAATCTCTTTCTTCTCCTTTTTTTGCAGCATTAATCTTTGGATTATGCTACAACATCTGACAGGGACTGCCAGCATCATTTTGCAGTATAGCATCATTTTGAATTCAAAAAATGAAAAAGAGTGACATACAGAATTATATTCAACAGGTTGAGAGACTCATAATGCTAAGCTCAAGGGAAACAGATATTCTAAGTATGACTTGTTTAATCATGAATGCAAGGGAATGCTGGAAAGCATCAGAGCCCCATTCAATATTAAGTGTGATGTAGATGACAAACTGCAAAAATGATGTGGAAAGCAGTCAATATCCAGGCAACAATATAAAATAACACACAGATTTATGAAAAGGCCACATGGCACAAAGAAACACCAACATGGAGAAACAAGCACAAACCACAGTCAACAAACAAGACTTACAATGAGAGTAAACCAGAGAAAATTATCAAAGTGAGAGGAAAAGATGGGAAGACAAAGAAAGTAAGAAAATGAGATGTCAAATGCTACAGTTGCAAGCAAAAGGGTCATAAAAAGCCTGACTGCACAAAACAAATAAATATGATTGGGGATGAAGAAACTTATTATGATGACAAAGATTTAATAGAATCAGAAATGGAACTTATTGAAGCATCACAAACTGACAAAGAATCTGAAAATTAAGTAGAGTGCTGACACACAAAAACTGTGCAACAATAATGATTTTTACGAATTTGGACAATATAAATTCAATAACAGTGACAATTAATGGAGTAATGACAAAAGCAATGATTGATATGGGAGAAGCAACTTCAATAATAACTGATGAGTGTGAAACAAAATTGGGTTTCAAACAAGAAGTCTTGGAGAGGGACACCCTGAGTTCTCGTAACACCCCATGACTATTTGCTATGTGGTAATGACGTGATTCTATTGGTCGCCATCTAGCGACAAAATATTTTTGACAAAACTAAATTGAGCAAAATAATTTTTTGACAAAGTTTTATTTTTGTTTTCTAGGATTTGGGCAAAGTGATATAATTGATGACAAGAAATGTTTTGACAATATTAAATTGAGCATAATAATTTTTTGACAAAGTTTTTATTTTTGATTTCTAGGATTTGCGCAAAGTGATATAATTGATGACAAGAAACATTTTGACAATATTAAATTATTTTTTGATGAAGTTTTTATTTTTTAGGCAAACTGATGTATTTGCTTCTGTTAATATAGTTATGACATGTTCATTGTAACAATATTTTTAATTATTTTTTGATGAAGTTTTTATTTTTTAGGCAAACTGATGTATTTGCGTCTGTTAATATAGTTATGACATGTTCATTGTAACAATCTTTTTAATTATGCAACACTGTATTAAGGAAAATAATTCATAGATGTAAAACCCAACACTTGGGTATAACATTTTATATTTTGTATAGACATATATTACAACATACATTAATATGAAGTTTAGCATTGTGGAATCTTCAACCTGTAAAGTTTCACTCTTCATTCTAAAATATGATGGCACTACCACATTTACCCAGGAGGTAGCTATCAGAAAAATGTTGAGCCATTTATTTAATGTGTTTGGCTTTCCCCAGGGGCTCTATTGTTACCATGGACCTAAACACATGGTAAGTGTAGCATAATCCAAAGCTAACTAAGCAAATTGAAACTTCATTAGAAATGAATTATAAATTAATTATCATTACAAAGTAATCAGTCACAAAAAAAATTTTTGCTGAAACTTGCTTTTGCAATTTTAGCAAAAAGCATTCGCAAACATGTATAAAAATTGATTGACATGTGCTAATTGATGAGTCATTGCCCCCAATTAATTCATGAATAATGAAGAGGGGTGACTAAAGATGTGAATATTCATACATTACATAAATAATTTTAAAGTGTACATTTGTAGTTTTAAACCATTGAAAGGATTACTATATTGAAATAATCATATATTGTTTGTTAATGAATTTGATATGTACACTGAAAAATAGCACTAGTATTATATTTCATAAATTCTTGTTATTACCCAGAAATTGTTTTATATTTAACAGAACTTATATTGTATGTATATATAAAAAGGGTATATTTTTGCATATATACATCCAAAAAGGCAACTAAAAGCTGAATAACGTCGAATGATTATCAATTGAAATTAATTGTAGAAAATTTAGTTAATGAACNTTTAAAATTTTATTGATGTCTTTTATATTAAGAATTAAATCAATACCTGGTATACGACTTTTCCACGATTGTGATTTACATTTATTTTCCAACGTATTTTCAAGTTAATGACTTACATTTCTTTCCTGACGATTTCACATTTGTATACTTACATTTTTCCCTGACTTTTTTCTTTCTTTGAGTTTACATGGCTTATGACTTTTCCACATTGTAGACGTCAATCCATTCTTTCAGTACTGATGTACACTTAATTTTACATTTGTATACATGAATTCAACTGATCAAATTAGTCAAAATCATTGTAAGAAACTGAATATTATGTTAAAATTAGGATATCTTTTCATCATTAAACAAAATGAAAATTTCATGACGTTATTAGTATAAACTTTCAAGAATTAATGAGAAAAATGTTAATGCACAAAAATACGAGTAATTTTTATTGTAAATTCAGATTTTACTTTATACAGATATATATACAGATTT
>CABFPE010000017.1:1122817-1149713 GCA_900660155.1 Hofstenia miamia | reverse complement strand
TTCTATATTAGAAATATTTCTAGCTTTTTTGTATAATGCATAACTTTCAGGAGTCCGGGCATTAGAAAAAAATTTAAAAGCGTCATTTTTTTGTTATAATTTTTTGCAGAAATCGGTAATCCAAGGCTTGTCATTCTTTATGTTTTTGCGAGAATGATTAGTAACAAGGATTTTTTTCAAGACAATATTCATCTAAATAGGATTCAAGAATATCAAGAAAGCTTTTGATCATGTTGCTAGGATCAACCGCAATGTATACAGAAGTCCAAGTTCTTTCTTAGATGAACATTTTTTAGATATGTTTCATAATTGAGCAAAGGACCAGGATTTGCTTCGATTCCATGTATAAGTAATAATAAAAATTTTAAAATCAAAATCGCCAAAAGCTCTTTGAAGGGATTTTTTCTAGGTATATCTGTTATTGAAAAAATGCTGATAAAAGTTGCAAACTTAGATTTTAAGAAAATTTGTGTAGGTGAACTACCCGTAGTCTTAGCATTACAAAGATAAATAAATCGATACCGTTTAGTAAAAAGTTAATAAGCGTCGGAGCTTTAATACCTCGGAAGGTGAGAAATGATTAGGCGGTGTAGTTGAAAGAACTTCGGCGTACGTTTGCGGGTGCGGGGCGTAGCGTCCTTGATTAATCGTTGCTGGTGAGTACAAGGTACGTGATTGCCTGTGATGTTGCGGTGGCATACGTGTATTCGCTGGTCGATATGATTGATAAGAATTAAGTGACTTTGGCGGCAAAATTGAGCGGCCGTAGATGAAAGGATGCTTTGCATTTTCAAAATAGCTTTTAATGCATCGTGCTAATATAGCATATCCAGATTCAGAGAAATGAATTCCTCCTCGTGTAANGTACAAGGTACGTGATTGCCTGTGATGTTGCGGTGGCATACGTGTATTCGCTGGTCGATATGATTGATAAGAATTAAGTGACTTTGGCGGCAAAATTGAGCGGCCGTAGATGAAAGGATGCTTTGCATTTGCAAAATAGCTTTTAATGCATCGTGCTAATATAGCATATCCAGATTCAGAGAAATGAATTCCTCCTCGTGTAAATAGATCTGCATCGACATATGCACCCTTGTAAAAATAACGGTTATTTTCGAAGATCTTGTATTGCAATTGTTTTGCATTTTGATGTAATAATACATTGACTTCCGATGACATTTTATTAAACGTTTTAATATATGGAAATGGTGCGAGTTCACCCAATGTAATTTCTGCGTTTCGAAAGGAATGGCGTGTGGCAGTTTTGATGTAAATTTCATTTTAGTAATAGGATTTTCAAGCATTTTGAAAATCAATATTTCGAAAACCTATAAGTGTAGTCATTAGGGCTATTACTAGAATAGGTTTTTTCTAAATTTCCTAAAGCTTGGGGTCCCAAATGTGGAGAAATTTTAAATCATGCTTAAAGAATATAAAGAAAAATACTAAACGTAAAAAACGCCAGGCCCTCTCTATTTTGAGATTTCATATAATTCTATGCAGAACTATTTTATAAACAAAAGAAGAATGCCAGTTTTAAATGCAATGTTGTGAAATTGTAGCAAGTTTACTTTTCATTTAACGTGTATTAGTGCTTTGATGCTGACTGCGATATCTTTTATGAGCTTAATAATTTTCTGAGCTGCTTGATTTTACCTAGAAATCTCAATATACCAACAATTTCTAAGCTGCTTTTTGGATAAAACAATAGTGTGTTATAAATCTCTAAATAGATGCTAGTATCAAAACATTGATTTAAAACCAACCAGATGGCCAAGTATTGGAGATTATCAAAAAAATAAGGCCAATTATCTGGAAATAGAAAATTATAGTACTAAGAGTAACAGAAAAATCAGTCTTTACCTTGAAGTTTAGATTTTTTAATTGCAAAGTTTAACTGGCAAATTTATCTGGGAAGTATCCAATCTTACCGGCAGTTGAAGCTAATGACGATCATTTATGAAATCCATGTCTATTTTGTATAGGATGTTTTCGAGTGTCTTTAGAATATCATTTAAAATTTTTTGAAATTCCTCAACAAAAATCACAATGCAGTGTATTTTAAGTTTCATGCCATTATCAATTAATCTACCAACAACATGTGTGGTTGTAGGAATTTTTAACACTATTTTAATTGCCTTTTAACAATTAGACCTAATTTGTGATTCTTAAGGCAGGTGCTGTCCTGGAATGCTTTTAATGGTTTGTAGATCAATTATTTCTTAAATTATTACAAAAGTATTGTTAGCAATTTATGCAAAATCAAACTTTCAAAAATTGCAATGATTTTTGAGATTTTCCACTAAAACTTTAATATACATATATATGTATCTATATATATATATATATATATATATATATATGCATGACAGCGAGTGTTACTATTTTAAGGCACTTTTTATTTATGGGTGGCAGAAAATTTTGAAAAAGGGTTATCTTATCAAAACCACTAAAAGTTTATTTATATTTCCATATTCACATAAAGCTTGAACAGTTTTTGAAAATGGGGATATAATAAGGGGCGGATAGGGAGTGGAGACATCCGTACTTTCTGTTTAACTAACAAATAAGAATATTAAAGCAACTTAGTAATTAAAATTTATATTTTCCGTAACAATAACAAACGTATTTTACACTGCTTATTTAACCTTCTTATGTGAAATTTAAATGAAGGAAGGACATGACGCAATTTAATAAAGCTTGAAGAATTTTATCATTAAAATAATTTTTATACCATTTGTCCACCATCTCACACTAAAGTTAAAAAAAAATTTGGAATACCCCTAGTAGTCATACAAAAATACTATTCTGTTTATGCTGAATATGAATATGTTTTACATACCGTGGATATTTATGAAGTTAGTTTTTAAGGGGAGGAGCTGAACCTCTAAAAAATAACATCATAACTTTGAGTTCACGATGCAAAAATCGATCCTAATGCTAAAAATCAAATCTATACTATATAACCAGAGAAATGAAATTAAGGGTGACCAGTGGTCAATACCGAAGGGCTTCCATCCCTGGGTGGCCCGTAATTGAAATCAACAGAAAATTCTTGACCCAATATCGTATTTGATATTGCATTGTATGTTCAGATGTTGTTCCCCTTCCAGAAATTTAACAAATTTGCCTCCACTGTGTTTCGATTATTGCATTTTCCCTAAAATAACCTCGATTATACAAGTGAATCGAACGACATTGAGCACTGAAGTATTGTAAATGGAATCACTGTGTGACAAGTTTCTAAGAAACACAATAGGACGACAAAATCAAAGCTAATATTCTCAGCTTGGGCCAACATATAGATACATATGTCGCAGGACTGTTATTTAACTTTAGTGGAATATATCGGCCCGTTTTTTTAGATTTGTCAGACAATCTGAACTTGAAGAACAGTTGATTTGCAACCAGGAACAAAAAATATCGTTATTGCATTACCCAAAGTCCAATCTCTGGTTCCTAGACAGGTTTCTAGTTTGTGCATACATGTATATGATATTTTAAATTCAATGAAATTCAGTTTGCAATTGTCAAATTATATAGATACTGTCTCTTATACACATCCAAATTTTTTTAAAAAATATACCGAAAAAATGTAAATATTTTTAAAACTAACTAATTCTATGTATGTACAAACTTATTAATTGCAATTTATTATAATTTTAAAATGCTTTAAGGAGAGATGGTGTTTCCAAAAAGGCTTTAAAGTGATTCATAAAATTGAGCGCGGATTCATTAGTGACGACTCTGGCATCTGAGGAAAGTGTGACTGTGGTAAAAGTGGATGAAGTCGTTGGTGATATAGCAACTTCTTCACCGGCTCCCACAGCAAGTATTCCTACTTGTGGAGGATTAATGATGGCGGTGAAGTGCTGTATTCCGAACATTCCCAGATTAGATATTCTAAACGTTAATTAAAAACCCTTTAAATTTGATAAACGTACGTAAAGGTACCGCCGATAAATTCATTAGGTTGTAATTTACCATCACGAGCCTTGAGAGCTAATTCCTAAAATACCAGGAATAACTTTTTCGAAGACTTCAATTTTTTGTATAGTGTGCTTTCTCAAAATTTCAAACGGAGTTCTATTAGACATACATTTTAGGCCACAATTTTGTAACATAATTTAATGCTCAATTCCTAATTTATATAAAATCTATATAAAAGTGGTCTTGATTCAAGATGAGTTGTCAAGTCTGAAAAAGAAGTTGCAATCTGTGGTAAAAAGCAGTTAATCAGCACTGCTTAAGTAATTCCACAAAATTTTCCTAAATTTAACATCGGTTAATGTTGTGACATCAATATTTGAAAATTTCGTTGGGTAATAATTAGAGCGACCGAAAATATTCCTTAAAAATCAGGAAAAGTTCCCTAACCTTTGGGAAAAAATTTATACCTAACTAAAAAGTTAGAAAGTTAATTATTTGTATACTTTATCTCATCAAAAAGAAAAAAGCAACCTCAAAAAAATTATTTTTCACAGGAAAAAACAAAAATTATAATTTTAAACGCTGACAGAATTGTAGTGCAATATAATTTGTTTTGTCACGTTATCTACTTTAAAGCTACGATCTTTCGCCCGTATTTCGTTCTATCGCAGCTGATGTTGGTCGACATTGCCGCAGTTTGCCATACATTGGTCCGTACCGAGATCAACTTGTTGCACTTTGATGTAAGCTTCTTCTATAGTAGTTTTGTCAGATTCTATGAAATTAAGAAGGCATGCCAGCTCGTCGTAGCAGTGCTTGATTTCCATCAATTGAGCAGGAAGATCCGGTTGGGAAACACCTGCCTTGGCTTTCTTTACAATCAACCCATCTCCGCTTAATTGATTCACAATTTGACATACTTCCGGAAAGTGATCGGCCATATAGAAAGCGTGCTTCAGCCAACTGGTCCATCTTGTAACACCGGCTCTGGAAGTACTTCGATTTCATCAAAGAGTGCCTTTCGTGTATTATTCTTGAGCGTGATTGCTTTAACTCGTGGAATCAATGTATCAAATGGTCAAAGTTTGCCTTCACCTTCATGGCGGCGTTATGTAGAAGATGAGTGAGACAAGCCACGTGGAACATGTTGGGGTGAAGCAGTTTCAGCTGTTTTCCTGCGCAAATCATGTACGCTGCTGCATCACTGAGCAAGAGAGAAAGCTGTTGTCTCTCTATTCCCAGCTGCCGCAGTACATCGTCAATGGTTTGCAGGATAATTGGAGCATTTGGAGACTGTTCCAGTGGTATGCAGTCTATCATGTAAGTCTTACCAGGGTTATCCACCAAGAATAGTCAGAAACTTCTTCCCTCCAATATCGCTCTCGTCTACAATCAGGAATATGTTCTGGTTTGTCAGCAATTCTCTCGCGAGCATTTTCTTCATTTGCAAGTTGTGTGACTTTGTCCCGACAAGTGGTTTCACTTGGCAGCGGATGGCCCATTACGCGGAAGCGTTTCTGCAATTCTGGATTTCTGATCTTCAGGGGAATGTCAGCAGATAGAAATGCGCAGTAAAATTTTTGGGGATTCTTGGCATAAACAGTTGTTTCGGATCTTTTGGTTTACTTAATGTCTTTGCCTTCTGGTGGGTAGTCTAAGGTCCCGCGCAAATGATACAACTTTTGTTGCTAAACCAATTATAAATAGAAATCGGATTGGAGGAATTCAAAATATTTCAAAATTGCCCTATTAGTTATAAATACTTTCTCAAAAAAGTTGTATCGTTTGCGTGTGGCCTAACAAACATTCGGCACCATTTTCCAGGCACATAGTTATGCAATAAATAGTGAAATTTGAAAATTACATTAATTTTATAATTTATATTCCCAAAATACCTTTTATACTTTATCTACCCAAAACGTCTTTTTATTCTTTTTGGGTACCTTATAACTTTCTTCACAGTGACCCCCTAATTAAAAGGAAGTGCTTTTCGGCTACCTCAGAAAATTTCCAAACTACAAAAAGAAGTTTACTTTATATACCTTTGGTCGCCCTAGTAATAATAGATCAATTATGTGTCTGCTACAAATGCTAGCTACAGTAAGAACAATTCATGGACCTTTCAAGTGTCCAAAGTATCAGCAATTTCATTGATTGATGTGAAGAAATAGAGTTTTGCATTTTACAATATCCTTGTCTCTAATGTTCATTTTTTGTGTAAATTTTAATGGTATTTTTGGCAGAAGGTTGAATCAAATCTGTTATTTGATTTTGACTTCAAACTAGAATATGTTTATGCTAAAAACTTGCAAACACATTATGTAAAAAATTCAATTGATCAGCAAATAAAAAATAAAATCTAACTTTTACACGACTGGAGATTTGAGAAACACTTGTGGAAGTATTTATATCAAAAACGATGGGCGTAATGAGACCTTTGTCAGTAGCAACAGCAACTGAGATATCCACAGATTGTGAAGTAAGAACCTGTTGTTGATTATTCCACGTTGCATTAACTGATGGAGAATTCTAAATTAAACATTAAGCACAAACACAACTTTATGGCGAAAATACGAAATCAAATGGTAAATCATTTCTACAAATTACGTGTAAAACACTACAATATTTATAAATGTGAATTTAAAAGGCAGCAGGTAAATAATTTTAAATGTACAAAAAGTGAATGTTTTCAATAATATTTAATGAAATAAAAACTATTTTGGCGAAGGATGTGCTGTTAAGATATCATCAACATAATAAATAGTTTATATTAGAGGTTAACACTAGGAAAGTGTTATTAGATTGAATATTACGACAAGACTTATGCGGATAACATATTTCAGCGAAGGCTTGACTGATCAGGAGTCTTTAGCTGTTCATTGGGCAATCTTGCATTTTGATCTCTGCTCTGGGACGACACAATTGAGCAGCTAATGCGTCAAGTCTATAATATAGTGTCAATAAATCCGATCTTAACCATAACGCCGAAATGTGTAGTCAATTTCAGCAATGAATAAATAATGAAATAAATATTTATCATAATGAACATTTTGGGGTAAAGAGATCATGAGGTCTATGAAGGATGCGGTGAAATGGTTTCCGTCAATGAGAAAAAGAATATCAACCCTCTTAGAAGTACGAAGTGTACGGAACGAGTGTTCAGATTCACATTTAATCTAACTAAATATTTAGTAGATAATGGCTACATATAGTAGTGACGAAAAACTATTTTTTAACCGAAAATAAAATTTTTGCGAATTCGGCACCGAAAATTGCAAAATTGTTAATATATATTCTTGATATTTTTGAAGAGAAATATGCTTGGGAACATTATACTGGTGCGTAGATATAGGCTAGTGTTAGTACTATTCCTTAACCTTTTATTTCAATAGCGTAATGCCATGACTTTTTAGTTCTATAAATAGAAAATTACACACTTTTCGATACATTGCACAACCCCCCTCCCACCAAACTAAAAAATGAATAGAAAAAATATGTAAAGATTTTGAATTTACAATTTTGTAATAGACCTCAATTAAAATATTTTAAAATGACATGAAAAATCATTAAAATTTACTGTAGATTTTTAGTTCTGGGTGTGATGGCAGCTATTTTGTACAATTTTTGTTCCACATTCACAACATATGTGGCATTGTTAGTATTAATTTTGGAATCAATATTTAACCAGTGATTGTTAAGTAAGTTACAGGCTTCTTTAATTGACTATTAAAATACTTATAATACACATTTGAGAACCTTACGTCAAAATATTTTCCTGAAATAAAATCACAAATTGTGCTCTAGAATTTCCTCGGGCTACTTGTAATGAAGGACAAGATTGAACAATTTACTTGTAGATAGACTTTTCTTTTTAGAGTCTATTAGCATGGTCAAGTTCATAAAAGAAATGCAAGAAATTTACTGTTCTACTTGAAAAATACAAAATATTTTTACATATTTTCGAACAAATTTTTCAAGGCCTCCAAATTCTTCCTATTCCCATGCGATCAAAATTTCTAAAGACCAGCTACAGCTATTTCTCTTTCTTTAGATAGACTACAAATTTCGAACACAAAGTTAGAGTTAACTGCTCGCCAAATGCTGGAAAAGAAGATTTCACACAAAGCTGCACCCACAAAGGGTCGCGATATCCTAGGCAAAAAATAAATGAAAAAAGCCTCCTCCTATCTTAGGATGCTTTCAGATTTTGAATATCTTTTGTAGTGCGTAAGTTATGGCAGTTTAAACTGATTTTAAAAAACATCACAGTTTCAAAAAATTCGTGAAACATTTCGATATAAATAGCAAAATCAGGTAACTATAAAGCGATTAGAAACAATACAAAAATATAAAATGTGCATTGATTTTACGTAGAAAATATAAACTATTCTATCTGTTGGTGAGTTATAAAATTATACATTTTCAAGCAATGGTCAGACTGTTGTGTTAGTGGTGGGAAATTAGAAAAAACTTCAAATCGAATGGTGGGGGAATTTCTTAAACTTTAAAATTGAATTCCTACTATTCACATGTTTCAATAACCATTTCTCGTACTATGATACCAGGTAAAATATATATTTCTTAAAAAATACTAAGTAATGCCCCTAGTGCAGATGTACTTCTATAGGAAGATGGCAAGTTTAAACAGCATCTTGTGGCAGATTATTATTTGTAAATCGCCGTGCTTTTGATAACTTTACTTCAAGAAATGTGTATATTGGGAATTGTGCAGAATTGAAAAAATTTCCACCTGTTGCAAAAGTGATGAAGGAAAATCCACATGGAAATATATATATATATATATATATATATATTCAGTAGCGCTAAAAAATTTTGCATAGGTACTCGAAATACACGTTATTGCTTCTTTTGAACTATAATAGATATTACAGTTAGCAAACCGTATAAGTCCTGATTACTACTCACTTCTGAATTTTACTCATTACTCATTTCAATTAAATTTTGTTGAAAAATCAATAATTATTGATCAACTTGTGGTGACATTGAACTTCCAACACGCAACGACATGATGACCTGCAAATCTTCACGCTTCATGTCAATACGAGCAAGTCCGGCGCCAAAATTGCTCGTGAATGGTGTCGCGCGTCATTAAACAATATGAGGATACAGGTGATCATGGCACTAAGTATCAGAACTGCTGCCGCCCGAACAAGTTTGATGAAACAGATTTACGTCACAGTCGACAACTTCTTTTGAAAAACCCTTGTGCAAGTGCAAACAACATCAAGGACATGTTGGGACCATCGGGTAATGACGTGAGTATAAGTACAATGAAACGCGCCATTCTTAAAGCTGGATGTAAAACATTGAAACCGGGCCATACCTGAATGAAAAACAGGCAAGAGCACGGCTTCAGTGGGCCAATGAGAACCGCAAAGTGGAAAAGAGTGATGTTTAGCGACGAGACATACGTGGAAATCGATGATGACTGTCCTAGATATGTGCGCGTTGTAGAAGGCCTTGAACTAACGCCCGACCATTACAAGATGACCTATAAACATCCACTGCGTGTTATGATATGGTCTTGTTTTTCGTACTGTGGCAATGGGACGTTCTCATGTCGTCGAGGGAAACATGAACAGTGAGATGTATAAGGACAAAATCATCAACAGAAGAGTAGTTGTGCAGCTGGAGGAATGGCACGCAAACGGTGTTAACTTCTTTCAACAAGATAATGCACCAGCGCATGTGAGCCGAAACACATTTCCAGGAACTGGGGATTTCGGGATTTCGGTGATATCGTGGCCAGCTGCATCACCTGATCTAAATCCCATTGAAAATCTTTGGGCAATTGTCAAGAAACTTCTATGCCATCTACACAGTCGCACTAAACAAGATATCAATGCAAACTTTGTGAAAGTATGGCTCCATGATGAGGAAATTGCGGCGATGTGCCAAAAGTTACGCTTTTTTAATTTTCACTCTTCAAATTGCATTTTGCCAATTTCCATTTTTTAAATTTTCCAAAAGTAAAACAAAAATTACAAAATGAAAATAAAAACGAAAAGTGAAAAACGAAAATGAAAAATTCCGTTTTTCATTTTTTTATTTTCGTTTTGGTTGTTATCAATCTTATGTAATTGCTATCCCATTGATTGTTTAATCTATAAATAGTAACCGCAAACGTAATTGAAAGAAATTGGTGCACATATTAGGTAAACAACCATTCTTGTATTATTGAGAGAAGCTATACACGGTGTGTCTGAAAAAAATTTAGTGTCATGACAGGACCCGTCTTAGATTTCAATTGGATATATTTATATGGGTGTCTAGAAGTTAATTAACGGTAATTTTAAAATCTTTCATCGACGTCTTTTTTCTCTAGAGCAAAAAATCAAAATGGCGCCCTACATTCCATATATGGTAAGTGACAAAAATACTTTTTGAAAAGACCCGTCTAAGATTTCAATTGTATATATTAATATAGGTGTCTNATATATATATATATATATATATATAGTATTTGTGACATCAAGCTGTGCTTAACAAGACGACTAGACAATGGAGTTGTTACAGCAATTTTAACTGTTGATCAGGAATCTATTCCTAACATTACTTGTTAGTTCAGTGACAACTTTATTGGAACTTAGATACATTATCGACACATATTTAAATGGTATGGTACAAAAATGTATAGTAGAAAGAAACTTATGAACCTGATGATGTTGGTTGCAAGCCAATTAGATGTACTAGACGTTAAAATTGTGGAATTGATAAAAGTGCTAAATAATGCATTATATGCTATCCATATTCTGGTACTGTTTTACTTATGAATGGCCTGCTTAGAGGCAGGCATATTGATGCAAGATACTATTGTGATTTGCTTGATCAGTTAAAGACTGCAATACAGCAACAAAGACGTCGCTTATTTAGTGGTGCAACACACAACATTCATTATTTACATGACAACGCGAGAATTCATACAGCATTGGAAACGACTCAGAAGTTACAGGAACTTGGCTTCAACGTTTTACCACACCCAGATCTGGCACCTTACGACCTTTACTTATTTTCTCCTTTAAAGAGCCAACTGGAAAATAGAACATTTGAAAACAAGCAGCAAATCATGCTATTTGTCAATGATTTTTTTTGCCTCAAAACCATATAAATTCTTCAATGATGGTATACAGAAACGGTCAGACCGTTGGAGAAGTGCATAGCAAAAAATAGAGATTAATTTGAGCATTTAAAGGAAAATGATAACTGACTATTTATACATGTTAGATATTTAATATTTTGTTACAGTATGGCTTTAATAGCAATTTTAAAAATACTTTTTTTTTATAAAATCCGCCAAAACCTATTACACACACCTGTATGTGTTTTATAAAAATGTGGTAAGGGGAGGGGATTGTTTGGAATTAACATTTTAACTTTCATACAGTAAATAGTTGATGCAGCCCCTTTCAAATATGTATGAAACAGACAGTGACATTTATGATCAACACAAGTGAATGCAACCAAAAAAGGAATATATTTATCCAAGATAATAAATTTGACAATAAAAAACTGAATTTCCAGGCAGTTCCAGGTACTAAAGGCAGTTGAAGGTAGCAACTTTGAACTTCCGGGAAACGCGGACACCCTGGTTGTAGAGGAAAGCCCAGAATAGACTAAGCATTCACAATGATCTTAGACTGATATTAAGCCAGATAACAATAAACTAGCAAATTCATGCCAGGTTCGTGCAGTCGCTATAAGTACTTTGAATAGAGGGAAATATCCAATAGAAAAACAACACAAGCTACAATTTTGCCGTATAATGAGATAATCTTGACGAAACGGATTACTGGTTTAATGCAACTTGACTTAAAACAAATGAGTTTATGAATCGTGTCTACAATGATTGACACTTTCTTTATGATTAGGAAATTCATTAAATTTTAATTCACGCAGGGCTGCCGTTGATATTAAATTTGCACATCAATTCAAATGAAATAATCATTTTTGAAAAAAATCCTTTGACATCATTTATTTTGTAAACCAAGTCATTCATGTGTTACAAATTTGGTCAAAACTGCTGGAAATCACTAAAAAATTACAATTATAAACAGATTAAGAAAAAACAGACGTTTGCTAGATTTCAGAAAACCCGAATAGTTTTAAATGGCATTCAAATCAAAAAATTTATTGTTAATGTTATTCACAATTCACTATGATACAATTTGAATAACTGATTTAGTAGATTGTCTTAATTCTTACAGCTCAAAACTGCACAGAAGGATTAAACCATTAGCCGCTGCCAATCCGAGTCAAGTCTGACGATCAATTTGAACGACATAGGATTTGTCATCTAGTAATCAATGCACAACATTATCTATTGATAGTTTTTTATCTATTTTGCAGGCGTGGCTCAGAATCAATATTAACAAAATAGTGACCACCTGCCTGTTATTACAAAGCTAGCATCAACTCTAACAGTATTATCACCAGTTTACTGCAATAAAATAAATCCAATAACCAGGCTCATATAGAATATTAAGCGGAACATCTGCTAGGTTTCCTGCCTTGGATTTAATTTCCTTGTTAGATAAGATGAACTAAATATTTGTCTCAATTGAAGTGAGATAAACCAAGGCAGTTTAATGACTTTTACAATTATAGTGTGATTAGCAATTCAGATCAATTGATAAATTATTAATATCATTTTCAGCTTAATATCAATTGACTTGATTAAATTTCAAAAAAAATTGAAAAATTAATCATGAATCTTTCCCAGAATGTGATTATGTAATAATTTTCCTGTTCATGGGATTAACTTTGAACATAAAATATAAAGTAACCAATCATAACAATAAAATTTTAAATTTGTTTGAATTAAATGTTTTACTAAAGTCAACAAATTCAAAGGTTTGAGAGAAATTTATTAGTAAACCAGATTGGTTTTGAGCAATCGATAATATTACATTGGTAATGCTGAAATTCCACTCAACATCATCGTCATTAATAGTTAAAATTCCTTAAAATATTTTTTATAAAGGACACATAATATTAATAAAGCAATAATTATTTGCGTAAGGCTTAACACTAGAAACGCGACGATAGGTCAAAATAACCTATAAGCCTTTTTTGTTTGCTTCATTATTCATTCAGTAAAAAACACTAGCAGGTACATCTACTTCAAATGATGTTAGTAATTTCATTGAATTTGCAGTTAGAAATTTTGTTTCCATTCAATAATTTCTAGTGTTAATGTCCGAATTTCAGGACATGGATGATACATACGCAAAACTCCCCTCCAATGCAATATTTACGCCGCATAAAACGAATGGTTTTGTAATAAATTCGTATATGCAATACTTTGGAATATTTTAAGTAACGATAGTAGGAAGGCCTAAAAAAGATCAAAATTTAGCTAGAGACAACTTCCGCACAATAACATGATTAAATGAAGTCCAGCAAAGCTAATTTGCTCTACTTGATCGTCCCCTTTAGTAGAATTAAAATACATTTAATTTGTCTTAAGTAAACGAATATGGCTTTCATTAGCAAAAAGGTAGGCCGGCTTTTCACAATCCTCTACATCTGATATTTACAGGTAATTGGACCTGTCTAGAGATTATATGACTATGAGTACATGCACTTTCTATGCCAAGTGAAGCTAGGAATATTTAGTAAAAATGGCAAAAAAGGACATTGCAATTAAATACATAAACTATGCATATGACAAGCTTCCATAACATCCCCCATAATAGTTGCCACTTAATATAAATTAAGAAGAAAAACGTTATCAGCAGAGCCGTGAATAGTATTTCAATTATGTAAACGTAGATTGGCGAAAATATGAAGTAGTAACTAAAAATTTTGAGGAACTATAAATGACAAAATACCCTGAATGTAAAAGTATTTGTAAAATGAATGGAACCTGTAAAGCGAGGGCGACTGCCTTGATGACAAAATCATTGACAGAAACTTTGATGGCCAGATCTTCGAGCAAATGCTTTCTGGTTTCAAGAACTGCATCCAAAGAACATCGAACACTGGTATATTGGTGCGGAATCGAAAACTAAATTTTCAACGTTGTTATAAGTTCAATGAGCAATAAATGTCAATACCTTCTCTGAGGATATTTTTCTCTTCAGAAAATGGATAATTAAAATGACAAGATTATTAAAAATGAATTATACTTCAAAATAAAATAACGAATCATAGTAAATAGAGAATGCGTGTCTAAGCGTTTAAAAATATGAAGACATTACTGTAGACATGAGTTAATATCAGAAATAGAAATGTAAATCACACACCTTTGCTTCTGTAAGACGTTTCGCAATGGTCTTCCTCATTGACGACAATTCGATGTCTACATAACCAGCTTGCAAATCCTAAAGAAATCAATCTATGTAAAACTGTAATTCGTAAATTTAGCCCATAAATCCAATTGCAGAACAGTTAACTATTTTTTATAGAATCAATCTTTTCTTAATTTTATATTTATTTTAACATTTGAACAGTGGTAAAAAATACAACTGACCCAGAGATTAAATTACTGTTTTAAACCACATTTCAGTATCTTGTTCGAACCACATAGTTTAAGGAACAACTTAGAGCTTTCATTGTTGAATATATAATTAATAAGTTTCATCCCAGCATATTAATGTAAATCAAATGAAACTGATGCGAATGTACCTTATTTCATAATGTAAAGGGGTTGAAATATCGGAATACGTAATGGATAATAGATTGATCAATGCCAAACCTTAATCGTAGTAACTCCTTTTGGGTCCTTTATTGACTCATTAGATGTCATTTTTTCCTGGGAAGGCTGTATTTTTCGTTCATCGATGAATTGAAGCAAATCCCTAAAAATCATCAGTGATTGAATTAGAACTAGGAATAAATCGACAAACCCCTTGAGTAGCCTTCCGCCAGGGCCAGTGCTGTAGGAAGCTGCTTTCGTAATATCAATTACATACTCGTCTAAGATTCTTCTTACTGCAGGACCACTAAAGTATAAAAAGAAATAAATTTAAAAATATGTTGCAAAAGCTCTTCGCACTTACACCACATGTAAACTGGAAGTTTCAACTGGAGTTTTAACATTATCAGAAGTTGGAGTTTTCATTGATTTTTGAGGAATTTCTAAATTGGTAATGTCTTCACCTTCTTCAACAAAATATGCAATCAGTGTAGAAACTTTAATATCTTTTACGCCTTCATTAACCTTAACAGATTAAATATATCAGAAAAAATCCATTTTCTTTACCCACATAAACACACACATACACAGACATATATATATATATATATATATATATATATATATATATATATATATATTTCTTATATTTAGTAATTCACCCTATTCATACAATTTTGAGCATTTCTTTATAACGCTAGGCATTATAAAGATAAGATTCATGCTAATAATAACTTAGAAAACAGCTTCAGCAACAACAGATTGCAAGGTATAGATATTACAATAAAATGTATTCACAAACACAACAACTAGACACTGCAAAATATGGAAAATATAGAAAAAATCTCACCAAAATTTTAGCTAAAACGCCATCCTCTTCGGCTTCCATAGTAACAACAGCTTTATCTGTTTCAATTTCACAGAGAGCATCACCAGCATTAATGTTATCACCTAAGCTTTACCAAATTAACATGTATACATATTAAATATAATAATGCTTAGAAATTACCTTCAGATTTTAACCACTTAGTTATGGTGCCATGCTCCATTGTAGGTGACAGGGCTGGCATAAAAATTTCGGTTGGCTTAGCTAAGTGAAAACATCAATAATTTGATAACATACAATAAGCTTACTTAATAAAGCATTAGATGCATGTATCCACCTTGAAGAAAGAAACCGAAAACCTCGGAACATGACCAACCAACTAAAACATTTAATAAAACAAATGTTAGCGTCAAACTAGGTTTTATACATTCTAACTTCAAAATTCTTAGGCAAAATTGAAATTTTTTATTCAAAGAATTGAAAAAATAAAGTATGAAACACAAAAGTAAACATTTGCCATAGAAGACAAAGACTAAGGCAATGAAAAACAGGAAAATATTGGTTTACAATTAATGACATTGCGTCACATAAAAGAAATACTTGGGTATCCGCAGAAAATTTGTCTCAATAGATCATTTGTTATTGATGAATGATCTGATACATTATTAAAAAACTTATATGCAAACAATGATAACTCACAACTTGTCTATATAAGACATTCTAGCACTACTGCATGCTACTTGATTATATTAGTGCTAATAACGATGTTAATGAAACAAATATAGAATATTATAATTTTAAAGCGATTTATCGGATTTCTTATTAAATTGTTATTGAAAAGTTAATTGCTTCTCATGGCGTGGTCCCTCTGATTCCTTGATGACTTATTTTTGCAATAAAAAGTCACATAATGTAGATTTTCTCGGGGACTTTTTGCCTACTTTTTTAATTTTATCAATTATGTCATTTGGAATTCATTTGGAAGTAACGTCAGTATGACGTGTTAATTTCGAGTTTAGTTTATGAAGCTAGAATAGTCTCCCTTGGTTTGGTGCTACGTATTATTATTGCTCAATTTACTTTGCGAGAGAAAAATGATCTATGATTTTATGTTGTAAACAAACGCAGGTAATAATTTCTTGATTGTATAAATATGAGAAACAATGTAGAGATTGTTGAATAGAGTTTATCTCACTCAAATTTTGTTTGCTTTTACCTTACCATTATTTCTATTTTTACATTATGTTAGTGATAATAACTGTGTAAGTTTCTGCAACAATTTGGGAGTCACTCTTCTGTGCTGGGGGCTATGAATAGCTCTCAAACAGTTAGCAGCCCAAATTGTGAGAGGTTTATCATGTATTGAGCTAGATAATAAATTATAAGACAAATAGGGTATCACCATTCAATCAAGTTTACAAGCTTCTCACTTCTGGATAGCACTCCAGCTGGAAGCCATACAAATGGGTCATTCTGGATGTTTTCTCTCTAAACAGTTACTAGTTAATATGGATGAACTACCAATGTTTTTCTATATGTTAATGATTGCTAGAATCAGGGCTGCTACAAGATGGTCACTTTTGCAACCTTCTGCCATGACATTAAGTTCCCCAATGAAATGTTAACTAATCAATTTTCTCAGATGCTGTCTTCCCAATGAGATTGTCAATCACAACTCTATGAAACTTCTGTGACTGCAACACCCCAGTCTCCTCATTGACTACATCACTTGTAAATTGTCATCCTACTTTTATGTAATCATCTATTGCTCCTGTGTCAATTTTGTCCATGATTCCCATGCTGATTCAACCCCATGGGCTGCATCAGATTTCAATGGCTGCTTTTAATACTACAGTTGTGCCTAAGATTGCTGAGCATGTTGTCTTTGGAAGTCCCCATCTCAGTACACCTATCATGTCTATGAAAAACAGCTGGCCACAGTTTACTGAGTCTATCTTCCACTGGAACTCAGTAGTGGACAAGAATACTTTAATAAGCACTCTGTGTTACCAAAATTTACCAGTTGTATTGACAAAGTATCTCAATCTTTTGACAAATGGTTCTTTCTGTTCAAACTTACCATGAAACAATATTGTAATATATGAGACATGGCTGTAGCCCAGTTACTGCTGTATCTCCAATGGTTGACTTACAACCAATATATGATGTTAGATTGAGAAACCAAAACCAATTATCAATTGCTAGTGGGCTATTTTGAAGATCACTACTGTGCTCCTCACATAAAGCTCCAGTATAAGACTCTTCTGAGTGAGATGTCTTTTAAAAAGGATGATGACATCTGAAATTACATTACCCAAGTCAAATGATTGCCTGAGCAATTTGTCATCCAAATATTCCAGGCATGATCTATTTTCATTTATTTGTTGAATTTCTGATATAGTTGTATCCCTTTGATTCCTATCATTAGTGCCATTTTTGCATCAGCCCTGCTCATATGGGCTAGGTATTCTCTGATCTGATTGTCTGGGTAGAAGAACATAAAAACCTTCCTTAGACTGTGGGTGTTTGCTACATCTTTATAGAAGAAGCTGATGTTATCTCTTACTTCTTGTTTGGTTATGTTGTTTGAGTCATTCTTGTTGATCCACATCATCATTATGATTTTGACTCTTTTTGTCATGTCATAGTAACAGTAATTTCTCTCCCAGATGTCTGTCCATACAATGTTGCTCACCCCAAAGAATAGCATTATTGCTTTTGGAGTCCAACTTTCTATTTCTTTCCTGAGATGTTGTAGTTGTATGTGAATAGGTTTCCTTTGTGTGTACAATTGATATGGTGTTATCATGCCTTCAATGTATACTCTCTCCCTGTTATCATTTTTCAACATTATCTCTTTCAACTTCTTATAGTTGTCACACTCTATTATTGCTTTTGCCTTTTTCTCTGTATTCACACATGACTTATATTCATGCAAGAATGTTTTTGCAACTTTGAATTCTTTTGGTAGTCTCCAGCATGGGAGGAACATTGGTATCACAATTGTTTCTTGTGGTGTGCAGATTAAGATCTTTGTATCAATTTGTCTCTCAATGTGTGGGTATGAACCTTCTGTTGTCAGTGCTGTTGCTAGACATATTGTTGTGGGGTAATTCATTTTTGCTTCTGGGATGGTATTCCAGAATGCTTGCATGAGTACCCTTCTACTTTGTTTTAATCATATTTCTTCTCTGATGTCTATTCTTGCTGTTATGCATTCAATGTCTACTGCTAACTGGTTATATGGTTTTAATAATTCTTCCAGTTCTGTTCTAGTAAATGCTTCCATGAACATCAACTTCATTGTTGCCACCATTTGTTGTTCTCTAATGTTTTGGAAGTTTGTTTCTTTGATATCTCTGGCTTCTCTGGTGACTTTTATTTCTACTAGGAACTGCTCATCATCAGTATTCATAAATTCTATTGTTCTTGCTAGGCATATTTCTCCCCACTTTTCTATGTTTAACCTGTCAATTGTCTGCTGAGTTTTGGGAGACAACAGTAGTTGTGAGGATGTTAACAACTTCTCCTCTTCCACCAGCTCTGCTTGTGTCTTTGTGACCATCTTGCAGACCTCCACTGGTTCCATTATTCCTCCTCATTTAATCATTTCCACACTTTGTATGATTTTTGTGAATGTGCATCATGGGCATCATTTCTTGTTCCAGGATTTTCTGCATGTTCTTTTGTACTGCTGTTTTCCTGATTTCTTCTGTGCTCACTAATTTTTGTTTAATGATTTTTCTTGTAGTTATCCACAGTTGGTTTTCCATTTTGCTCATTCATGTCTCAGATGTTGCTCCCTACATATATTTATTCATTGGTTCATTGAATATTGTGATTTTACTTGGGCATATCCCTGTTTTGTTAGCTATATCTATTATCAACATCTTCCCCATTGGGCTCTCATTCATTATCATTTGGCTGAGTAATTTTTCCATCATTTGTACTGGCTTTTCTGATCTGTTTGGTGACTCCAGCCTTCCAATGTGACCCTTTAATAACCAGTTTTTTGTTTGTGCATTGATTGGAGCCATCACTATTTCAAATTTTTTGCTTTTGCTAACTTGTGTCAGATGTGCCACAAAATTGGAAGTTTCAGTTCTGCCTCTTTGGTTGTAAATATTGCTAATATCCATGCTGTTTTTCTGAAGCAGATTTCCAGTGCATTTTTCTCTTTGAATATTAGCTGTTTGAAGTCTTTTTTCATATTTGGCTCATATGCTTTGTTCACCTCTGTCAATACTATCTCTACTGATTTATGGAATTTTTGTGATGGCGCCTTGATTTTTATTTCTGGCCAACTCTTGCCATTGTGTTAGGCTACATTTAATAAATAGCATGTTGGCCTTTTCTATGCTATCTATGTCTGCCATCAGCTTGATTGTTTTTGTTTGTTTATAAAGGTTGATCACGATGCATGGGTCTACCATTATTCTATAAATCTGACCCAGTAGTCTATTTATAGATCAAATCGTATTAATTCTGGGATGGTTGTACCTCTTGGTGTTTTCTCCCAAGGGAAGATATTTTCAGTTTGCATGCATGCTTCTCATAGGTGTCCAGGGATGTCTTCATTTGTTTACCTCAGGATTCTTACTACTCTCATCTTCTGTACCTTTGCCATTCTTAATGTTTCATCAATCTTCTTTTCCAGGTTTTTTGTATATTCCTTTTGTTTCAGTAAAAGTATGATTGTGAGGTTTTCCTCATCCATGTTTATTTCCAGTATTTCTGCTATTTTATCTTTATATGCCATTATAGCTTGCACTGTTTCCAATGTGAAATCTTCATCAAATACGATGTGCACTGTACTTTGTATGTATGGTCTCTCCAATGTATCATTCATCTCCTGTGGGTAGCTTATGATCATGTTTACTTTTGGTCTATTGTTGGCATCAAGCACTATCAGTAGATTTTTTCCTTCAATTTTCACAACTTTCATTATGTGTGCTTTTGTTTCTGGGGATAGTTTTGCAAATGCATTATAGTGCATTTTTGATGTTCTGATAAAATAGGGGTGTAGTGTTTCTCCATTGATTTTAGATATCTGTTTTTCTCTTTCTTTGGATTGTACAGTTCTCTCCAAGGTGGTTTCTGAGGAGGTGTGTAGCTGTGTCATCTGTAATGGTAATCTACTAGTGCTTGGCTGTGAATCTGTGCTGATAGTTTCTACTGATTCACCCTTGAATCAGCTCACAGTTACTCCTATCAGCACTTGACCAGTTGTGGTTCCACTTACACCTTCCTCTGCAACTCCCAGTGTCTCACCTCCCTTGAATTGGCATTGTGGACTCTCAGAAGGAAAGTTGAGCTGCTGTGCACCAGTTATCTGCATGCCCTTGGATTGGTGGTGCAGATCCCTGGTGGAAGATGCGTTTTGTCCATTGGTCTCCCTGCTGTTGAATTGGTCTTGGGGACTACTAGGACGCCCTGGGGTCAACATCTGGTTTGAGAACTTCTGTGAACTCTCCTTCTCCTGTTCATGGTTGAGAGTTGCTCTGGTTGTTGATTCCTGTNGTATTAATTCTGGGATGGTTGTACCTCTTGGTGTTTTCTCCCAAGGGAAGATATTTTCAGTTTGCATGCATGCTTCTCATAGGTGTCCAGGGATGTCTTCATTTGTTTACCTCAGGATTCTTACTACTCTCAACTTCTGTACCTTTGCCATTCTTAATGTTTCATCAATCTTCTTTTCCAGGTTTTTTGTATATTCCTTTTGTTTCAGTAAAAGTATGATTGTGAGGTTTTCCTCATCCATGTTTATTTCCAGTATTTCTGCTATTTTATCTTTATATGCCATTATAGCTTGCACTGTTTCCAATGTGAAATCTTCATCAAATACGATGTGCACTGTACTTTGTATGTATGGTCTCTCCAATGTATCATTCATCTCCTGTGGGTAGCTTATGATCATGTTTACTTTTGGTCTATTGTTGGCATCAAGCACTATCAGTAGATTTTTTCCTTCAATTTTCACAACTTTCATTATGTGTGCTTTTGTTTCTGGGGATAGTTTTGCAAATGCATTATAGTGCATTTTTGATGTTCTGATAAAATAGGGGTGTAGTGTTTCTCCATTGATTTTAGACATCTGTTTTTCTCTTTCTTTGGATTGTACAGTTCTCTCCAAGGTGGTTTCTGAGGAGGTGTGTAGCTGTGTCATCTGTAATGGTAATCTACTAGTGCTTGGCTGTGAATCTGTGCTGATAGTTTCTACTGATTCACCCTTGAATCAGCTCACAGTTACTCCTATCAGCACTTGACCAGTTGTGGTTCCACTTACACCTTCCTCTGCAACTCCCAGTGTCTCACCTCCCTTGAATTGGCATTGTGGACTCTCAGAAGGAAAGTTGAGCTGCTGTGCACCAGTTATCTGCATGCCCTTGGATTGGTGGTGCAGATCCCTGGTGGAAGATGCGTTTTGTCCATTGGTCTCCCTGCTGTTGAATTGGTCTTGGGGACTACTAGGACGCCCTGGAGTCAACATCTGGTTTGAGAACTTCTGTGAACTCTCCTTCTCCTGTTCATGGTTGAGAGTTGCTCTGGTTGTTGATTCCTGTGCACTCACTTCTTCATAGGTGGGTGCATCATTTTCCTCTAGTTTCCTAAATTCAGTTAGTAAATTTATATCCCATATTTCAGGGTCATATATAGGTTTATTTCTTGCTGTCCTTTGGGGCAGCACTCTTTGTCTCGTGTTATCATTTAAAATATTTGCTGTGTATTCATCATCAAATCCCTGTTTGTGTAGGCTATCTAAATCATACATATTGTATATAATTTCATGGCTTTAATTCAGCATATTTTGAATATCAATACTCATTTGGTATTGATGCCATTATTGTTGTATAGCATTATGTTGGCTGTTACTGTTTCCTTGGTTTCAATGGTTTGCATCTTCCATTGGTGTGGCTGTCAGTGGATATCTACTTGCAGTTTGTTTTCTCATTGTTGACTTCTTCTTTTGTCACGGTCGCCATGTAACATCCTCCACCTGGCCTATTTGCACTGTGTATTATTGCTAATAACTATCACTCAGTAAATTGCGGGTGAGGAGTTACTATGTTGATGAACCGCCAAACTTTTCCTCTTTGCTTAACTAGTTAGGTTAATTGAGTACTAATCATCACTATTTAGGTGATGAGCCCGTGTGACGTTTCCTCTTCAATTTATCTGTGGGCTACTGCCCGAAGCCAATCTCCACATCAGAGTTCCTCTCCTTCATGAACAATTGACTGAATCCACCGCACCATCTCAGCTCAACGAGGACTAATTATGTGTACCCTACTTTAGCTCAGTGCGTGTACTCATGTCAAGTTGTAACTGACCTAAACTCAATTTTGTAAAGTGTTTGTTGGTTTGTTTAAGTAAAGCAACCAGGCATTGACACTAACTGCTTTTACATGATATTAAGGTAGCCATTACCATAAAATTATTGGCTTAGTAAATTATTTAATAGATAGCAGTTTCCTATACTTACATTTATAACAGTACATGTAAAGTCATTTATTTGGTCGATTATAGTTGAATCTCCTACATTTAGTAATAGATATATATTCCTAATGTTCGACCATCCAGTCGTTTTGAGCATCTATTATTTCATACATGTATAGGTTGATAGTCAGACTAAGCAAGAATCGAAAAACTCCTAACTCTAACATAAGTGCGGTTTCATGACTGGCACAAGGACCCTTCGAATAATCCTGTGATGGAATCCAGCCACTACTCGACACAACTTGCTTAGGTGAACATTTTACTAAATATCAAACCAGATAAATGAAGAATGAAAAATAAAATAAACTCCGAAGAATTTATTGTTCATCAAATTTCTCTTAAATTCTGATCTATTTATTTAAAAATTTTAAAGTACCTGCTGATTTTGAATTTCAAATAAATCTGCCAATATGGCTGTTCATACATAAGCGTAATTTTGCTTGTTACAATTTGTCAAATATTACTTAATCGGCTATGATGTTTTTCTCAAAATGCACAATATTGTAGCTTGGTTGCATCTTACAAAATGAATAAGATAATTAACTAAATTTTACAATAATATTTCTGATTATATTTAATCACTGTAATCATTTGACGTTAATCAATCTTCTGTTCACAGCTTGTTCCTTTTGGATGATGCTACAATGGCAAACAAGACAGGGTTATGCCTGATTGAAATAACAATATTTGAGAAACTGATGAGAAAGCACATGTGGGGAGCAACAGTAGAAACATGATTAAAACAACTGGAGAACCAACTGTGGATTACAACAAGGAAAATCATAAAAGAAAATTAGTAAGCATAGAAGAGATCAGAAATGCAGCAGTACAGAAAAACGTGCAGCAAATATTAGAAGAAGCAATGGAAAGGTATGAGAGGGATAGTCCACAATGTACATTCATGAAAATAATTAAGAGTGTGGAGATGAAGAAGAAAGGTGGGATAACCAAACTGGTTGAAGTCTTTGAAATGTTAACAAAATCACAGAGAGAAATGATGGAATAGGAGGAGCTGCTAACATCCTCACAACTACTACTGTCTCCCAAACCTCAACAGACAATCAATAGAATAAACATCAAAAAGTGGGGAGAAGTGAGCCCAGCTAAGACAATTGAGTGGATAGATACAGATGATGAACACTTTCTAGTCAAAATTAAGGTGACAAAAGAAACTAAAGAGATCAAAGAAAGAAACTATCAAAAGATAAAGGAGCAACAGACAGTTGTGACAATGAAACTAATGTTTACAGAAGTGTTCACAAAAACAGAACTAGAAGAGCTTCTCAAACTGTACAATCAACTAGAGGTGGACGTCAAATGCATCACCTCAAGAATAGAGATAAAAGAAGAAATATGACTAAAGCTGAGCAGATGAGGGTTGACACAAGCATTCTGGAATACAATCACATATGGAAAAATGAACTGCCCCACCATGATAGGTCCTGCAACAGCACCACTAACCAAGGGTCCATATTAAGAAATTGAAAGACAGATTGAAACAAAAATTCTAATATGCACACTGCTGGAGACAATATCAATACCAATGATCCTCTCACAATGGAGACTGCAAAAGAAGGTCAAAGTCACCAAAGCCTTCTTACATGAATACAAATCATATGTAAATATGAAAGAGAAGGCAAGAACAGTGAGAGAATGTGACAATTACAAGAAATCAAAGGAGATAATGCTGAGAAACCACAATTGCAAAAAGGGTGTACATTGAAGGGATGATAACCTTGTATCAATTGTACACACAAGGAAAACCAATTCACTTGCAACTAAAAGATTTAAGAAATGAAATCAAGAGCCACATCCCAAAGGCAATAATGCTATTTTCTGGTGTTAATGCCATAGTATGGATGGATATCTGGAAGAAGAAATATTGATATTATGACGTCACAAAGAGAGTAGAAATTGTAACAATTAAATAAACCCCCTAATAAATAAGAACAATCAAAGCAAAATCACTGAACAAGAAGCAATGGACAACATCAGTTTCTTTTATAAGAATGTAGCAAATACTCAAAGCCTGAGAAAAGTTTTTACATTTTTCTACCCAGACACTCAGATATGAGAAGACTTAGCCCACACTAGCCACACCAACGTGCAGATGATGCTAATGATAGGAATCAAAGCAATACAACTGTACTGAAAGTACTATCACATATTCTTGAGAAAAATTAACAAACTGAGGGAGATAACACCAATAGCAGAAAACATCAGAGAAGCAAAATTCCTGAAATATGCAAACACAACAACTACAGTGAGAGAGGCAGTCTTAAAAATGACTAAACAAGCTGAATTTGAAAAAACTAAATGAGAAGATCAACAGACGGAGTCAATTATTTGGCAAGCAGACACCCTAGTACATAGAGAGCAAGCTGTGCTAAAAATAATGCAAGCTGAGTAGGGTGTGTAGCATCATCCAAATTAACTAAGCTGCTAACGTCAATTCAGAAGAATAAGATCAAAAACAATTATGATTAAAAACATTGTAAAAATATATGATCAGTTTAGATTAGTTTGTGTTATGCAACCAAGCAAGTACAAGTGTCATTAATGAGAGATTAGTATTTGTCAATAATCATACTTTTGTCAAAACAAAGGGGGGAAGTCACTTCCATTATTTTTAGCCGCCATATTGGCAGATGAAAGATTTAAATTCAAAATCAACAGGTACTTTCTCTGAAATACTATAAATAAATTAAAATTGGCCAAAGCAATTGATAAAGAAATTCACTTGGAATTCTTATATTGTTTCTTTACTACCATTAGGATATTTAATATGATGTGAAGCTAAATGAGTTGTGTTTAGTAGTGGTCTGGATCCATCATGAGATCAATTCTAGGGTCTTTATGCCAGGTCACAAAAGTGCACCTTAATTAAGTATAGGGGTTTTATTCTCATTTAGTTGACTACCAATCATTTACTACATATATTAAAAATAATAAACTCAAAATATGGTTTGGGATTATATCTAGACTATTTTAGATCCAAATTATTGATTATAGTTTGACTGATAATGAGACCATGCATGTAGCAACTATTAAATGCAAGATAGGAAGCTGCTAAATATTACATTAGTTATTAAAGCCAATATATTTCAGTAATGGCTAAATATAATATTAATAATGCAGCTAGTGACAAGTTAGGTTGCATTAACATGAAACACTTTTACAAAAAGTGACTAAGTCAAATTGTGTCTTGTCTTGAGTATACACTGAGCTAGGATATGGTACACATAAGTTACATTGATGAGTTGAGAGGTGGAACTCAACCAAGTGAGTCTCAGTGAACAAGTGAAATTGGATGTGGAGATCAGCTTCAGGCAGATGCCCACTACTGATCATTGGAGGAGATGCTGCATGTTTTGTAACCTAAATAGTGAATAGTTAAATCTCATTAATTTAAGTTAACAGAAATATGTAAAAGCTAAAGCAGTGTTAAGTTAGTAAATCCCTACCTGCAAATATACAACTGATGTTATAGAGTAACAAAGGATAAACAGTAATAATGCCTGGTAGAAGATGCTGCATGGCAACCATGACAGCCAAGAACAACAACATGGGAAAAAAATTCTTTTTATCTACCAGAGGCAAGTAGTTTGCTTCCTAACAGAACATAAGGAATCTCTTCTAAAATGAAAGAAACATTCAGTGGAATGATCTGCACACTTTGACATGACCTATGAGTAAAAGTGGAAGTATAAACAACATGACAGCAAAATCAGAAGTAAAGATGTCAATGAAGAGATTTACCCAAACCTAAAATAGTACACTTCAACAGGATCCTGGAATCATAACCAAGAAGGGGCACCACTACAAACCAGATAAAAAATGACAAAAGGAAAAAAAGGCAGCACAAAGAAAACAGCACCCAGGGTAGTAACCCTTAGAGCTACATGATCATCATCATATTCTGGTGAAAACTCATCCCCTGATACAGAATTGCAGTCTCTACACACCCCCCCCACCAAGACAGGTGT
>CABFPE010000017.1:1093995-1107080 GCA_900660155.1 Hofstenia miamia | reverse complement strand
AGGTAGTAGTTTTTGGTATCGCCTTCTTTGTGCTCCCTCTTTTGCTTTTATTATTTGTCATCGTTTCTAATGTCGTAGTGGCATTCCATTTGGTTTCAATTCGGGGGATCCAGTCTGCACTTGTTGCAATTGAAGTTTTCTGCCTTTGCTGACTTTGTATTTCTGTTCGCCGCTCCGTTGCTTCTTTTTTCACTTTTCCTTTGAGTTTCCGGGTCTTTGAAGAAGTATTGCTGTCTTGTTTCCTCTCCGGTGACTTTGTTCTTAGTTGTCACGGTCGCCATGTTACACCAATACCACCTCTTGTTCTGGAATAGTTGCTAACTGTGTAGCTTCCTGATCTTTAATGGATATCATATTAGTTTTATAGTCAATAACACAGGCATTTCTTTCCAAAAAATCATTTCCCAAGATGAGATCATAAGGAAGGTTATGATTAGATGTATCAATCACAATAAGATCAACACTAAATGGTTCAGTATGAATTCACAATGATGCATCTCACAATCTCCCTTTCAAAGAGATCTGATTTCCTGAAGCATCAATGAGTTTGACAGCTGAAGAAGAATCCAACAAGTTGTGAGTGATACACAAACCTTTACAACATTCATCACAAATGATGGAAACAGCAGCTCCAGTATCAATGGTAGCAATAATGATTTGTCAATTCATTTCCAAAGGAATCAGGTTCTTCCATATAAGATTAGTTATAACAAGAATATCCTGAGTGCATTTTGAAAGGGTCAGCACTCCCTTTTATTTTAACCCATTAAATTTACTAAAGATGTTTCCAGATTAGATGTAGACAGTTCAGAATCCTCTACTATGAATCCCAAAATGAGAAGAATGAATAACTGCACTACTAGAATCCATAACTAAGTAAAGGAGAAAAAATATCTTCCAAAACTGACAGTTCAGGTGGCCTCCAGCCAACTCCAATCTCTGCATTACCTCATTTGTGTTTCCATTGTTGAATTAGATAGCTCCCAACCTCAGCTCAATGAAGTTCTTATGTGTTCCCTATCCTAGATCAGTGCAGTTCTCAATGTTGATTGCAACTGACTTAAACTCAATTTGGATTGTGTATCTGTGTCACTTTGCAACCTTGCAATGTCACTAGCAGCTTAATAATTATTGCTTTAGCCATTACCAAAAATTATTGGCTTTGATTAAATTAATTAAAATAAGTTACATCATAACTTGCAGCTTCCTACCTTACATTTAAATAACATAATACATGCTCAGTCTTTTATCAGTCTATTATAGGTCACCTAAGTCTATAAGGTAAAATATGTATACCCTACTGTAGGCTATCCAGCCCTTTCTTCATCAATGTTAATTATTGATTACATGTAAATGGAGAAAAACTCCTATTTGTACACATAACATAAATGCAGGTTCATGGTTTGGATCAAGGACCCTCAAGTCACTCCCAATATGTTCCCAAGCCACTACTACTGCATTTACCATTTAGCTTGACATTCTGTATAAATAAGCAAACCAATATAAAATCTAAAGATAAGATTTTCAAAGAATTTACTTCAACTCCAAATTGATTTACGCTCTATTTATAGTTGAATTCAAAAAGTACCTGTCATTTGAAATTCAAATTTAATTCATCTACCAAAATGGCTAAAAATAATGGAAGCAAATTTGCCCCCTTCATTTGGTCAAAATTTGACGACAAGTACTAATTTGCTATCTTATTACTTGGTTGCATTTACAAAGATAATCTGATAATTAACTTAAATTGTTTTTCTAATTAACAATCATAATTAGATCTTAGTTTCAACTAATCATCTGATCTTCTTTCTTTATTAGCAGCATTATTCTTTGGATTATGCTACACGCCCTCCTCAGCTTGCGTTATTTTTAGCACTGCACATTCACTGTGGACTAACTCCACTGCTTTTCTGATTATTTTTTCTGCTTGGGGATCATTCCAGCTTGTTGTTGTGAACTCCGGTTGTTTTGTCATTTTTAATACCGCCTCTCTTTCTGTAGTCACTGTGCTGTGATATTGCAGGAATTTTGCTTCTTTATCTGATATTGGTGTTATGTCTCTGAGTTCATTCATTTTTTCTGAGAAAATTTCATAGAATTTCTTGTATAGATGGATCCCTTTTATCGCTATCATCAACATCATCTGCGTGTCTGCACAGCTAGTGTGCGCCATCTCCTCACGTACCATTGTGTCTGGGTAAAAGAATGTGAACACTCTCCTTAGGCTCCTTGTGTTTGCCACGTCCTTGTAAATGAAGCTTATGTTTTCTCTCACTTCCTCTTCTGTGATTGTTGTCGGGTCGTTCTTGTTTAATCTCATCATTGTTACTATTTCCACCCTTTTCATGACGTCGTAAAAGCGGTATTCTTTATCCCATAGATCCAACCACACCACGTTGTTTACTCCTGAGAACAGCATGATTGCCTTTGTTGTTAATTTGTCTATCTCTTCTCACAATTCTTTCAATTGTTCATGTATTGGTTTTCTCTGAGTACATAGTTGGTAAGGAGTTATTGCTCCCTAAATGTATACCCTTTCTTTGTTATCATTTTCCAATAGTATATTGTAGGAATGTCTTGGCAATCTTTGTGTTTTTCAGTATCCTCCAACATGGGAGTACCATCAGTATCAATACTGTTTGTGGTGGGGTACATGTGAGGATTTTAGTTCATATTTGTTTCTCTATCTCTCTGTAGTCTTGTGACATTGTTGGTGCTTTTGCTAGTCTGATCATGGCTGGATAATTCATTTTGCTTTCTTTCAGTGTTTCCCAGAATATTTGCATTAAGCCTCTCCTGCTCATTCTCATCTGGATATTGTCATTCAGTTCTGGTTTCAACGTGATGCATTCTACATCCACTGCTAACTGATTATATGGTTTTAGCATTTCTTCCAATTCAGTCTCCATGAATGCTTCTGTGAACATTAACTTCATTGAAGGTACAGTTTGCTCCTCTTTTACATATTGGTAATTCCTTGAGCAAATCTTCTCTTTTTCCTTCATTATTTTTATTTCAACTAAGAATCTCTCGTCATCTGTGTCAATCCATTCCATAGCATGTTCTGTTGTGGAGGCTCCTCATTTCTCTATGTTTATTCTATCTATCTGTTGCTGTGTTTTTGGTGATAAAATTAGCTGTGTCAACATTAACAATTCTTCCTCTTCCAACATCTCTTTTTGTGTTTTTGTTGTCATCTCACAGACTTCCACTTGTTTGGTTATACCTCCCCTTTGCCTCATCTCTGCACTCTTGATGATCTTTACAAACGTGCAGCAAGGGCTGTCTTTTTCATATCTCTTCATGTCCAGTTCTAATGTTTGTTGAACCTTTTATATCTCATCATGGCTATGATTTCCTTTGTATCTATGATTTTCCATTTGATGATTTTCTTTGTTGTAATCCAGGGTTCTGTCTCAACCTGTCTTAGTTGTGTTTCCAATGTTGCGCCCCACATGTATTTCCTCATGGGCTCATCAAATACTGTTATCTCTTCCAGCGTGATCCCTGTTTTGCTTGCTATGTCCACTGTTGACATTCTTCCAAGTGGGCTTTTTTTAATGATTAATCTACTGATCAGCTTTTCAATCTCTTGCATCAGTTTCTTGTTTTTGCCTGGGGATGTCAGCTTCTCCACATGCCCTTTCAATAAACAATTTTTTGTTTGAGTGCTCACTGGGGATAGAGCTATTTTGTATCTTTTTGACTTCACTAATCTGTGGCGTCCTGCTCTGGAAATTGGTAGCCTCAATTCCTGTTTTTGAGTTGTGAAAATTGCTAGGATCCATGCCAAGATTCTGAATCTTATCACCAGGGCATTTTTCTCTTCAAATATCATGTTTTTGAAGTCTTTAGTCAAGTTCAACTCATATGCTCTGTTGATCTCTGACAGTGCCACCTTAACAATTTTATGGTATTTTTTCAACAGAGCTTCGATGTGTATCTCTGGCCATTCTTCTTCTGTCTTCTTTTGTAATTTCATTTCCTTCCATATTTCTTGTAATTTCTTTATGTGTTCTTGCCTTTGTGTGAGGCTGCACTTGATAAATAGTGTATTCACTCTTTCTATGACCTCTGCATGTGTTGTCATTTCTATCAATTTCACCTGCATGAATAAGTCAATGGCTATGCATGGGTCTACCATTAGTCTGCAATAGGCTACCCAGTAATTGATCTGTAAGTCTAAACAGATTAATTCTGCAACCCTTTCTTTTGTTGTTAGTTTCTCCCATAGGAACACCTTTTCGACTTGTATCTGTAATTCTTTCAGGAATTGTGGTAGTTCTGTGATCTTTGTTCTTCTGATGATTACCACTCTTATGCTCTGCACTTGAGCCATTCTTAAGGTTTGGTCTATCTGGTTTTCCAGATTTTTGTTAAACTCTTTCTCTTTCAGAATGTGGATAATCATTAAGTTGTCTTTGTCAATGTTGATTTCCAGTAATTTTGTGAACTGTTCTATGTATGCCATGATTGCTTGGGCTGTCTCCAGTGTGAAGTTGTCAGCAAAAGTTACGTGAAACATGCTGCACATGCATGCTCATTCCACCATTTCGTCTAGTTCTCTCTGGTAGCTTATAATCATGTTGACCATTGGTCTTTTCTGTGCATCTAATACTATCAGTAGATTACTGCCCTTTGTCTTCACTATTTTTTTAATGTAGCTCTTTGTTTCCAGTGACAGTTTTTGGTATGTGTTTGTTCACATTTTCATTGTTCCCATGAAGTAGGGGTGCAGGGTTTCCCCGTCTATTTTTGACATTCTTTTCTCTCTATCTTTTGAGCACACTGTTTTCTCAGATGTGCTTTCAGAGGGGGCGTGTAGCTGTGTAATCCATAATTGTCTACTGGTGTTTGGCTCACCATCAAGTGAGTCCATGCTGATGATTTCAACTGAATCACCCTTGAGTCGGCTCACAGTTGGCACTCTCAACAATTGACCAGTTGTGTGATCTGTAGATATGTCAGCCTCAAATCCCTTTTGTATACGCACAGTTCTTTGCCCACTTTCACCTTCCCCTGGAACTCCAATTTTTTCACTGCCCTCAAATCAGCAAGGTGGACTGGAGGGAAAGTTGTGCTGCATTTCACCAGTTCTCTGTATGCACTTGAATCAGTGGTGCAGATCTCTGGGGTGTTCACTGGTTCCCTGCTTGCCCTCAAATTGGTGGTGCAGATCTCCAGTGGGAGAGGCATTATGCCTTTTTGGTCTCCCTGCCCTTGAGTTGGCCTTGGGGACTAATCAGATGCCTTCTCACTCTTGCCCTCTGATTAGTTGTGGGTTGATTCTCATCCCTTCTGTCTTCCATTGGACGTCCAGTTCAAGATTGTCTTCTTATCCTTCTCTGTGGGTTTGACAAGGTCATCTCCTCAGGTTTTCAGGTTTGACGCACTCTCTTCCTCATCAGCTGTTGCATCCTGTTCGATTTTCTTAAATTCAGACAATAAGTTTATATCCCATATTTCAGGGTCATATATATATTTATCTCTTGCTGCCTGATTTGGCAGCACTCTCCTTTGTATATCCTCATTACCAATATTTGCCTCGAATTCTTTGTCAAAGCCTTCCTCTGGTAGACTATCTAATTCACTCATGTCATAGAAGAAATCATCAACAAATGTATGGAATGTCTACTTCACAATAAACAGCATTTTCCGACACAGAGGGCACTGCTAGAAAAGATCATAGCAACAAAACTGAACGAGATCTTACATATAGATTTGGAAATGTTGTCAAAAGATGAGGAGGGGTACCAGTACTTCTTAGTGATGGTGGACAATTTTACCAAATATGCAAAGCTAGTCCTGATGAAGAACAAGATGGCTGAAACAACTGCCAACAGAGTAATGAGAGAATGGATTCTGAAGCTTGGACTGATGGAGATGATAATCATGGACAAGGGGCCACAATTCGAGAGTAACCTGTTCCAAGAAATGGCACGTCTACTGGAAGTCATAAGCAAAAGAACAACAGCATATCATCCACAAGCAAACAGGGTGGTGGAGAGATTGAATAGAACTTTGATAAAGTTGATTAGGGTCACAACCTCAAGAGTAGGAGGATACAAATGGAGGGAAGTAATCAAAATGATCAAGTATTTCTATAACACGTCTGTACATTTGACAACTGGGATAACATCATTTAAAGCCATGTTCAGAAGGGAGGCAGCAATGCCATTATCAATGCAGTACTTTGCCTATAGCAGAAAATTAGACAACCAATATGTGGATCAACTGAGGAATTGGATAATGGCGATACATGAGACAATGTGTCATAAAACGAAGAAATTCACTGTGAGTCAACAGTGTAACTACAATAAAAAAAATTACGGCCATGTGCATAAACTAGGCGACACAGTTTACACATTTACACCCATGAAATTAACTGATACAAACCAGGTCTGAAAGTTAAAAATGATATGGTCAGGTCCATATAGAATAACACAAGTATTACCAAATAACAAGTTAAATAATGTTAAATAATGGCAGATTACTGCACTTCCAAAACTTGAAATGGGCAATGGCAGATATCAAAGAATCGATATTAAATGAAAATGCTGAATTTAAAATAAGTCACATTAATGGTAACGAGGTTATATATGATATGAACCACTTAGATAGTCTGCTGGAGGAAGGCTTTGATGAAGAATTCAAAGCAAGCATTGGCAATGAGGATATACAGAGAAGAGTGCTGCCAAAACGTGCAGCAAGAGATAAACATATATATGACCCTGAGATATGGGAAGTAAACTTATTGTCTGAATTTAGGAAAATCAAAACTGATGCAACAGCCATTAAGGAAGAGAGTGCACTGAACACAAAGACCTGAGGAGATGACAATGTCAAACCCACAGAGAAGAATATGAAGAGAGTCTCAAACCAGACGTCCAGCAGAAGACAGAAGGGATGAGAACCAGCCAATGACTAATCAAAGGCGCAGAGTGAGAAGGTGTTCTAGTAGTCCCCAAGGCCGACTCAAGGGCAGGGAGACCAAAAGACACAATGCCTCTCCCACTGGAGATCTGCACTGCCAATTCAAAAGTACGCAGAGAACTGGCAAAAAGCAGTACAATTTTCCCTCCAGTCCACCTGGCCAATTCAAGGGCAGTGTGACAATTGGAGTTCCAAGGGAAGGTGAAAGTGGGCGAAGAACTGTGCATATATGAAAGTGATTCAAGGCTGACGTATCAACGGAACCCACAGCTCGTCAATTGCTGAAAATGCAAACTGTGAGCTGATTCGAGGGCAACTCAGTCAAAACAATCAGCATGGACTCACTTGACAGTGAGCCGAGCACCAGTAGACCACTAAGGATTACACAGCTACATGCCCCCTCTGATAGCACATCTGAGAGAACAGTTCATTCAAAAGATAGAGAGAAACAAATGTCAAAAATAGACAGCAAAACCCTGCACCCATACTTCATGGGAACAATGAAAATGAGAAATAATGCATATCAGAAACTGTCATTGGAAATGAAGAGTCACATATGAAAAATAGCAAAGGCAGAGGGCAGTAATCTACTGATAGTACTATACATGCAAAAGAGACTGATGGTCAACACAATTATAAGCTATCAGAGAGAATTAGATGAAAAACTGGAAAGAATATACATGCGCACCATGGTTCATGTCACTTTTGATGACAAGCGATTATGGCATACATAGACCAGATTGTGAAAATATCAGAAATCAATATTGATAAAGATAAACTTATGATCATTCACATTCTAATGGAAAAAGAATACAACAAAAATTTGGAGAAGCAGTTAGATCAAATGTACAAGGTGTAAGAGTAGTCATCATTGGAAGAACAACAGTCAAGGAATTACCACTGTTCTTAAGAGAACTAGAGATGCAGGTAGAGAACATGTTCTTATGGGAGAAAATAATGACGAAAGAAAAAATCGCAGAATTAATCTGCTTATACTTACAGATTGACTATTGGGTCGCCTATTGTAGGCTGATGGTGGATCCATTTATCACCATCAACTTATTCAAACAAGTGAAAATGATAGAGATGACAATGCATGCAGAGGGCGTGGAGAAGGCAAATACATTATTCATCAAGGGTAGCCTCATGCAAAGACAAGAACACATAAAAAGAATACAAGAAATATGGAAAGTGATGAAGCTACAAAAGAAAACAGAAGAAAAGTGGCCAGAGATACATATTGAGGCCCTGTCAAAGAAATACCATAAAACTGTTGAGATGGCGCTGTCAGAGATTAACGGAGCATACGAATTAAACTCAATGAAAGAATTTAAAAACATGATATTTGAAGAGAAGAACGCCCCAGAAATAAGGTCTAGAACCACAGCTTGGATTCTAGCAATTTTTACAATGCAAGAACAAGAACTGAGGCTGCCAATTTCCAGAGCAGGGCGCCACCTATGACTTTTGACAGGTCAGGAGCCTGTTACACTTTTTTCTAATTGTTTGAGAGTTGGGTTGTATTTTGTTCCACTGTTTTCTGATTGGTTGAGAGGGGTGGCCTTTGACCTGAGACGTCATGGATATTGCAGATGGTGTTTTACTGACGTCATAATGTGTTGACTGATTAAACAAGTCAGTCTATATATTTGCCCAAATTATCAAATAAAATCATTATTTTTATTCTATGCAAATTCTTTTTGTCAAAAAAATAATTTGATATGTCACTGATATTTTATTTCCACTTATAATTATAATAATAATAAATGAATGAATATCAATTAAAAGAAATTTAATGTTGATGATTTCATAACCCATTAATTTTTACTTTTGTTTGGAAAAATAAATTACAATTTCACATTTTGACCAAAGTGTAATGTGCAATTTCACTAACTACTTTTCAAAAGCATGTTTAAAATAAACTACAATCATTTTATAGAGGTTTTATACATTATTTTTAATATCTTATACTTTTAATGATAACCAATAAACATAGTTTGTTTAAATACAAGTTTTTTTGTGAAAAAATTTACATTCATAGATGCTCATTATTTTATATTGTAACATTAAAGATTTTGTCAGGTAGACATTAAACTTTGTTTTGCAATGTTTTTAATTCATTATTTCAGATTGTAACTTACATCAATTTTTCATCTAAACCAATAATTTTCAATGTTTTACCTAACTGTTAATTTAACATGCAATTCACATTCAAATTTAGCAAGAGTGAGGATGAATGAAAATAATCACTGGTTTTAAAAATTAATAATATGTCCTCCTCATTATTATACAATAAGAGAGTGTAGAAATGCTTTGTGTTTTTAGTTTCTGCCCTTAGTACATTTAGTTTTTCCCTTGTGTTTTTAGTTTCTGCCCTTAGTACATTTAGTTTTTCCTTTGTGTTTTTAGTTTCTGCCCTTAGTACATTTAGTTTTTCCCTTGTGTTTTTAGTTTCTGCCCTTAGTACATTTAGTTTTTCCCTTGTGTGTTTAGTTTCTGCCCTTAGTACATTTAGTTTTTCCCTTGTGTTTTTAGTTTCTGCCCTTAGTGTTTTGTAAAAATATATATTAATGCATTACAAGAACTATCTACATTTATTCACATGATATTAAACTATATCCCACACAATGTCCATGATCAAAGAAAATTAACACTCTATCATCTTCTTCAATGCCTCCATCAATAAGGGAAAAGATTTTTCAAATAACAAAGTCTATTGGAATCCTTCCCCATGAATTATATTGATATTTTTCTTTAAAATTTCACCTGCTTCCATTGTATGTGGTAGACCTGCTCTAGGTGAATTGAAATTTGTAGTGTCAATGTCTATGCAATGGTTTAGACCCCAACAAGTGTCACAAGTCCATTGGGCTGGAGATACTCAAAATTGGATATGCAAAACGCTGTTCCCACCTATTGATACAATTTCATAGTTAATAATTCTTTCAATGTTCTTCAAAATGATCATCTTTTGCTTGATAATTGCAAATTCACATAAAACATACTCATAGCTGTGTTTAAGATATTGATTGCTGGTCATATTCCTGAAAAATAGTGAATGATTGCATTGATACTCATTTAATTTATACACATAGACATTTATGCAAGCAATCAATTCATGAATAATTCTTTTTCTAAAATATGTGTTTTATTTCTAGAATTTAGTCAAGAGTTCCATTTCTATGGATTTAAGAATTTAATAAATTGACAGTTTTATTGTCATTTATTTAGTAACAAACTATTCTGTGAAAATTTAGTTAGTCAAATATCAATTTTTACCATGATATTTACAATTTACATTGAAATATATTGTTGGAAAATGTAACAAAATTCTTAAATATACAATACTTTGTGAAAATCATATATTTTCAAATGATAAGCAAATATTTATGAGGATGTTTGAAGACAGTATGTAAATAAACAGTGGTGAACTTTTTGTCTGTCAATCAAATTATTTTAGTGCTGCTTATCAAAGAAATTTATTCATTCAATTATTGAATTTTGCTATAAACAGTCTTGTTCTTTCCTCATCTCAACATTTTTTTAAAATGTCTTTTTAAATCAACCCACAAGAATTTCTTTCTCAGTGGAACTCACAGTTTTCTGAAATTATAGAAGCAATTTGCAAGTTTCATGACATCTAATTCATTCGTTTTTGAGATGGCATTATGTATTCATTTGTGATTATCAAATTTTAATGAATTGACTGAAGAAAAATGTAAATGTTAACACTTTATCTATAATTATAAAGTTTTTATTTTAAAATTCATAAACTATTAAACAACTGCAAGTACTTTAACAATAATTGATTTGTAGAATGTCTTAAAATTTATATTTAAATTAAATATCCCAAAGGCAAGTAATTTTGATTGAAAAGACAATAAAAATCACCAAAAGGAAAATTAAATGTTCCCAAAGGCAAGTAATTTTGTTCAAAAGGACAAAAAATTTCCCACATTGTTAGACTGTCAGAATGTAAACAACTATAAACACAGTAAAATTCCATTATACCATTGTGTGTAGAATCTCTCTAAAGACAATGCGTAATTTGTTATCTATTGTTCAAATGTTGAAAGTGTCCATTTGTAAAGATTTATATCTCTGAAGCATGAAATCCCTTTACAACTAAATAACACTTCAAATCATATAAAACTAGAATTTTTCACAATTTGGATTATTACTATAGTAAATTGGTTATAGATTAGAAATAATTCTCCAAATGAATCAGGTTGAATTTTTCAATGAATACTCAGAAAAATGTGATATCTGAAAATTATGTTAAGAACACTAATTATTTTTAATGATTTTTTATGCATTTATAGACTTTTACATGGGTTTTCTACTTTATGCATTTTTTTCACTTTATATGGTTTGTCACTTTTTACACATTTATAGACTTTTACATGGGTTTTCCTTTTTATACATTTTTTTTCACTTTATATGGTTTGTCACTTTTTACACATTTATAGACTTTTACATGGGTTTTCTACTTTATGCATTTTTTTCACTTTATATTGTTTTATCCTCTACCAGGCATTATCAAGGTTTATCTACTATTACTGCATAAAGTTAGCTGTGTTATTGTGGGTAAGGATTTACTTGTTTTTACTGCTTGATTGGTTTCTTTTGTAAACTGCCCAAAGCTAGCATTCACTATTCACTGTTTAGGTGACAAAGCCATGTGGTAATCTCTGTAATTATCTCTTAATGGGCATCTGCCCAAAGCAGATCTCCACATCCAGTTTCACCATTCCATCTGAAGGCGTGCCACAACTCAATTGAAACAGCTTATGTGTACCCTACTTTAGCTCAGTGTGTACTCAAGGCATGGCACAACTCAACTTAAACTCTATTTTGTAAAAGTGTTCTATCTATTTGCAACCTGACTTGTTACTAGTTGTTCCTTAAATATTACATGTAGCCATTACTGAAAATATATTGGCTTATTTAAATATATCTTGTCAAACAACTTCCTAAATTACATTTATAACTTAGTACATGTAGGGTCATTTTATCAGTCATTTATGGTTCATCAATTTAGATCTAAAATATTATTAATATATTTCCTAGGTTTCAGTCATCCAACTGTTTGTTGATGATTAATTATTTTAATACATGTAGTAATGAAATGCTAGTCAGCTAATGAAGAGAAAACCCCTATACCTAACTTATGTGCACTTTCATGATCTGGCCCAGAGACCCTAGAATCATTTCCTGTGATGGATCCAGACCAATACTAAACACTGCTCAATTAGCTTGACATTGTATTAAATAATCAAACTGTTAATCTAAAGCAAAATAAGAATTCTGAATAAAATTCTTTATCAAACTCTTACAAGGTTTTTAATCTATTTATAGTAAATCCAGAAAAGTATCTGTTGATTCAAATTTCAAACTTCTGCCAAGATGGCGGCTAAAAATAATGGAAGCAACTTTGCCCCCTCATTTAGTCAAAAGTATTTTTATTGACAGATACAAATCTCTCTTTTTTGAATGGCAGAACTACTATTAGTTCTTAAATGGCCCTTCTGTCCACATTGGTAACACTGGGTAGGCTCTCCTTTAACTTAAACTTACCAGGCTCAGACTTCATTTTTATCTCACTGACATCCCAATCTATCTGACTTGAGTTATGAATTAAGTAGACCACACTAATAACTTTTCAAATGATAGTGTGAAGATCATCTTCAGGGTCACATTTTAACTCTAGATGACTACAAATATTGTAGCATCATCCAAACAAATCAAAAATAAGCTGCAAATGTTGAGCAGACTGAGAATAAGATCAAAGAAATGATGATTAGAAATGTTGTATTTAGATCAATTAGATTAATTTAGATATATTTGTATTATGCAACCAAGAAACAATATGTGTCAAAAACAAGAGATTAGTAGCAGTCAATAAAACTACTTTTGGCAAAACAAGGGGGCAAAATCACTTCTATTATTTTTAGCCACCATCTTGGCAGAAGAAAAGTATAAATTTGAAATCAACAGGTACTTTTCTGGAATTACTATAAATACAAATTAGATACTGTAAGCAATTGATAAAGAATTTTATTCAGAATTCTTATTTTGTTCTACTATAATGGTTTGGATATTTAATACAATGTTGAGCTAATTGAGTGGTGCTTAGTAGTGGTCTGGATCCA
>CABFPE010000017.1:1044371-1063675 GCA_900660155.1 Hofstenia miamia | reverse complement strand
GATCAGTAGTGGGCATCTGCCTGAAGCTGATCTCCACATCTAATTTCACTTGTTCACTGAGACTCACTTGGTTGAGTTCCACCTCTCAACTCATCAATGTAACTTATGTGTACCATATCCTAGCTCAGTGTATACTCAAGACAAGACACAATTTGACTTAGTCACTTTTTGTAAAAGTGTTTCATGTTAATGCAACCTAACTTGTCACTAGCTGCATTATTAATATTATATTTAGCCATTACTGAAATATATTGGCTTTAATAACTAATGTAATATTTAGCAGCTTCCTATCTTGCATTTAATAGTTGCTACATGCATGGTCTCATTATCAGTCAAACTATAATCAATAATTTGGATCTAAAATAGTTTAGATATAATCCCAAACCATATTTTGAGTTTATTATTTTTAATATATGTAGTAAATGATTGGTAGTCAACTAAATGAGAATAAAACCCCTATACTTAATTAAGGTGCACTTTTGTGACCTGGCATAAAGACCCTAGAATTGATCTCATGATGGATCCAGACCACTACTAAACACAACTCATTTAGCTTCACATCATATTAAATATCCTAATGGTAGTAAAGAAACAATATAAGAATTCCAAGTGAATTTCTTTATCAATTGCTTTGGCCAATTTTAATTTATTTATAGGATTTCAGAGAAAGTATCTGTTGATTTTGAATTTAAATCTTTTGTCTGCCAATATGGCATCTAAAAATAATGGAAGTGACTTTGCACATTTGTTTTGACAAAAGTATGATTATTGACAAATACTAATCTCTCATTAATGACACTTGTACTTGCTTGGTTGCATAACACAAACTAATCTAAACTGATCATATATTTTTACAATGTTTTTAATCATAATTGTTTTTGATCTTATTCTTCTTAATTGACGTTAGCAGCTTAGTTAATTTGGATGATGCTACACACCCTCCTCAGCTTGCATTATTTTTAGCACAGCTTGCTCTCTATGTACTAGGGTATCTACTTGCCAAATAATTGACTCCGTCTGTTGATCTTCTCATTTAGTTTTTTCAAATTCAGCTTGTTTAGTCATTTTTAAGACTGCCTCTCTCACTGTAGTTGTTGTGTTTGCATATTTCAGGAATTTTGCTTCTCTGATGTTTTCTGCTATTGGTGTTATCTCCCTCAGTTTGTTAATTTTTCTCAAGAATATGTGATAGTACTTTCAGTACAGTTGTATTGCTTTGATTCCTATCATTAGCATCATCTGCACGTTGGTGTGGCTAGTGTGGGCTAAGTCTTCTCATATCTGAGTGTCTGGGTAGAAAAATGTAAAAACTTTTCTCAGGCTTTGAGTATTTGCTACATTCTTATAAAAGAAACTGATGTTGTCCATTGCTTCTTGTTCAGTGATTTTGCTTGGATTGTTCTTATTTATTAGGGGGTTTATTTAATTGTTACAATTTCTACTCTCTTTGTGACGTCATAATAGCAATATTTCTTTTCCCAGATATCCATCCATACTATGTCATTAACACCAGAAAATAGCATTATTGCCTTTGGGATGTGGCTCTTGATTCTTGCTTTGTTGCATAACACAAATTAATCTAAACTGATTATATATTTTACAACGTTTTTAATCATCATTGTTTTTTATCTTATTCTTCTTCTTAATCAACATTAGCATTTGGTGATGCTACAGTCTGTTTTCACTTTCTAGTTGCTGATACATCTTTTCCCATTCCTGATTTTGCTCTAAAAATCATTTGTTTGTCTCTGACTGTTGTTGAGTTAGTGTCTTAACTTCCTGATGAAATAGTTCACTCTATCTATCTAGTTTTGTCTGCACCTCCAATTTTAGTTCCCTCAGCATATTTTCACTTTGCTGTTCCATCTGTTGGACTTTCTATGTTAGCTGCCTTATTTTGTTTTTTAACATTGGCTTGGTTTCATTACTCTTCCTCAACATTTCAAGGATTTATTGGGGGCTTGCTTCAGGGGACATTTGTAATGTTGAGCGTCTTTGGGTTACTGTTCTGGGTGCTGTCTTTGCACTGCATCTCCTGCCTTTATTCATCATTATTCATTGTGGCTTCTCTATTGGTTGCAAATTCTTGGTCATTGTTGTGGTGCACTATGGCTAAGTGCAGATTGATTTCTCTGCTAACAATCAAGTTATCTTTGTTGTAACAATCAAGTTGCTTTGATTACTGTATCTTAACTAAGAAGTAGTAGTGTTGGGTGCATCCAAGTTGTGTTACTGATTGCAGAATGGGCACCTGTGTTGAATGTAGAAAAAAATTTTTATTCTTAGAAGAAGCAACTATTTTGACTCAGAAGAAAGAAAAAAAATTGTTTCCAGATTTTTCTTGTTTTTAGCTGTTATGGTCACCATGTAGCATCTTCTACCAGGTTTTGACATCCAACTCCTTTTTTCTTAAGATGTAAATGCTGTTTTATACTAGCAGGTAGAGATGTACTATTCTTAAACTGCTTAGCTTCCATATTATTAAACTCCAGTGACTATAATTAATGGATGATATAATAAACACTATTTATGTGAGGAAGCCTTGCAGTGTCTTTGCTAGCTTTCAATGGTTGGGCATCCACTTAAGCTGATCTCCAAATCAAGTAACAACCACTTTTTTCCCCATTGCTGTTGAATGTGTTCCACTTCTCAGCTCAGTTAAGTACCTTATGTGTGCCCTATCCTAGCTTGGTGCTTACTTAATGCTCAACATGATTCAACTTAGTATCAATTTGTATAGTGTACTAAATACTTGCAACCTTGAATGTCACTAGCTGCTTAAATAAATATATATATATATTTAGCCATTACCAAAATATATAGGCTTCATTTAAATAAGATAAATAAGTAGCAGCTTCTTAAGCTACATGTAATACACTATGCATACATGGTCACATTATTGGTCAAATTATTGTCAGGAATTTGGATCTAGATAAACATAAATACAAAAACCTACTTTTGGCTTGCCAGCCTCATATAAAATTCATTATTGTTCATACATGTAGGAAAGGATTGATAGTTAGCTAAATAGAAGTAAAACTGCTAATTGTACACCTAACCTAAGTGCAGGTTAATGGCTTGGAATAAGGAACCTAGAATTGTTCCTGTTATGGGATCCACACCAATACTGAACACCAACTTTTTAGATAAACATCATAATTAATAATCAAACCATAATAAATCTAAAGATAAGAATTCCAAAGAATTTTCTTCAACAATCATTACAATGATATTCTCTCTATTTATAGCTAAATTCAAAAAGTACCTATTGATTTCAAATTTCAAATTATTTGTCTACCAAAATGGCTAAAAATAATGGAAGCAATTTCGCCCCCTTCATTTTGCTAAATTAGTCAAATTGACAGATGCAAATTATAAATCTTTTCCCTGATAATTTCTTAGTTGCATAATACAAAATTAATCTAAGAAGATAATTAATTTTATAATTTATATTTAATAACATTTAAGTTCAATCTTAGTTCTTCTTTTAACAGACTATTTTCCTTAGCAGCTTGATTTGTTTTGGATTATGCTACATTCTGTGCTTGGGTGATTTCATTGGCAGTAATTTTTTCCTTTATCATTATGGAGATGATCATAAGAATAGGTTTTCCATTTTTGTCTGCATTAATGTTAGTTAGTTGATTGTATTGAATTTGCTGTATGAAGTTGAATTTGTTTCATTTGCTTTTTGAATTTCAATTTAGCTTGAGGAAGTGCAGTCCACAAATCTGCATTGTTGAGTAAGTAGCTTTTATACTGTTATATAGTGAAGGAGTAGTCACTTAAATGCTCTATCCACAAAGTGATATTTGTTGAGTGATTGCCTGAGTGCTTCCAGTGACTCCACTGATGCTAGCACTTAAAATTTTGTGCACCATAATGCTGGTCTGAAGGGTTAAATTTTCTTACAATTATTGGATTGTCTCTTTAATTCAATCTTACACCTGGCTTAGTGTCACAATGATTGCCACAGTACTAGTATCTGTGTCAAGAATGAATGTATTGGTGGTTGTAAGTGTGTTGAGAGAAGGAATAGATCTCATTTCCTTTTTGAGTTTGTGCAATTCTTCTAGGTGTAACCAGTTCCATTGAAAACCAATTTTTCCTTTTAGTAGGTTCACAATTTTGCATGTTTTTTCAACAACATTATGTATAAATATGTGATAGTATTCAATAAAGCCTAGTATTCTTTGCAAATCTTTTTTGTTACATGGACACTTGATTTTTTTACATTTTACACTTAATTTTTACATTACTGACTTGATGTTTCTGCAAGGAATGAAACATTTTTCATTGCAATGATACATTAATTTGATTAATGCAGAGTTCAACATTGAAAAACATAGTTTCAAGATCTAGCTAAGATTTTAATAGTTTGGTAGCTGTTATTGTAGCTATAAGTACATCATTGACATAGACAGATATACCTTTTTCAAGTTGTTCATTTCCATCCAGTAATATTTTCATCACATATTGTTGGAATGTGACAGAAGCATTGCATAGACCAAAAGCTATGTAGAACCACTCATCAAAACTGAGCAGTGGGATGAATTCAGTTTTTTCATTGACAGTTTCCCACATCAGGGCTTTCTAATAGGCCTTACATAGATCAATTGTAGAGAATAGAAAATATTGTTCTTCTCTGAAGAGAATTCTATCAATACATGGGAGAAGGTAAGCCAGTTTTTTCATGACATTATTAAGCATACAGCATTCAACACAGTGTCAGTATTTGTCAACCTGTTTGATGAAAACTGTAGGTGAGCCATATTATTCTATTGCTTAATAATTCAGAGATTGTATGTGCATATTTATCTTGTTGGTGTTGGGGCACTCTGTGGCAGTGCCAACAATTAGGTTTATCTAAGGTAGTATTTATTTTGTTTTCAATGATTATTTCTCCATTTTTGAAGATGGCTGCATATATTGAGGGTATCATTAATGTTTGATATTTCCTGTGGGGTTGGATGGTAGTAAGTTGCTGGTTGTGGGTATTGACTATGCAGATATCCTGTTGAAAAGAGACATGTTGCATAGATATTGAGACTTTTTTTTGATACTCTAAATTTCTATCTAATGATCTTAAGCATTGATTAGTAATCCCCTTAAGTGATGTCAGTTTTATCCCATCCAATTTCCTTGACATATGTGTCTGCAATTATAGTAATGGAGGCTCCAGTGTCAATGGTTGCTTCAATAGCTATGTTGTTTATTGTGATATGCATGAGATTGTGTTCCAACAAATTTGTGATGCTAAAAACTTCATTGTTACTCTTTTGGGTCAGTGCTCCCATTAGCTTAAGTTATATGTGTCTTTATTGACTAAGATTTCTTCAGCAGTGTAGAAGCCTTCATCTCAATCCATGTGCACAACAGTTCTGCAATCAGATGCCGTGTGTTCTTGTTCACTTCAAGTTTTAGATTGATTTTTTCCAGGAAAATAGGTTTGTTGTTTAGCACATTTTGTGTAGAAGACTTTTTGTTGAAAAATTTATTATTAGGTGTAGCAATGTTGTTTGTGCTCCCCATTTTAGATAAAATTTAAGTATTGTTCTCCATTGTGAGTTGAATATTTATGGACTTCTTAATTAATACATTAATGGGGTCATCAATGTCACATTCCATTTAAAACATCATCTTAATGATAGTGGCATGCCAGATTGTATATGGCTGCAGGGATCTTCTTAGAAATATCTGCCTACTTCTCAAGATAGTTTAAGTAAGTGATCTACTTTTAGAATATATTTAGATAAGTTGTCATCATCCTTTACTTTGATGTTGTAAAGCATCATTTTGTATTGTTTCCTAGTGATTTGGTAGTTGAATACTGCATCCAGTTCAGTAGTTAGTTTGTAATAATCAATTTCAGAGTTTGCATTAAGATAGAAAGACACTTGTTCACAGTCATTATCCTTGGTGCATCCTTGCTGTGAGATTTAGATTTCAAATAGTATTAACCATTTGGAGAAAGTTTGTGAGTTGGCACTAAGTTTCCCAGTGTAATACTGCAGAATTTTGAAAGTTTTATGTCATGAATTAGTGGCTTCTCTAGTATCATTGATTTGTGGGTTTTGATTCTAAGATCAAAAACTTGTTGAAGAGTTGGTTCCTCTTCCATTAGAACCATTTTATTTATTATTGATTGGGGTGAAATTGATATTTGAGTCAAAATTTTAGACAATATTGTTTCTTCAAGTTCTTTAATACATTTGGGAGAGCTGGAGACAGATAGTATTTGAGTTGTTTGTTTTTTAGATGATCCATTTTTCTGTAAGCTTGCTAATTGCTAAAATGAGTTGGGCTTTTGTTTTAGCTATGAAATGTTGTGCTTCTTGAAGAATTTTGGTAGTAATTTTCATAAAATGTAATACAATAATGAAGGAGATAACTAAGATTGAATTTTTCAAAGATTCTGCATAATAACTGGAATATGAATGATAGTAATTCTTGGAGATTTCAAAATATTAGTGGCTTCTGTTGGTATGCAGCTTGAAGTAGTCATAAGAGGTAAATAGGAAAAATTACAATAACTTGCAGCTGAGTTGTTAGCAGAAGAAGTTGTTAAGATAGCAGATAGAGAGTAAATGAGAACTAGTTTCTTCTGAATTTTCTCTAAGAATTATGTAACCATTTAGTATGAGTAAGTTTAAGAAATAATGAGAAAAAAATGAACACTAGTTTTATCTGAATTATATTTAGACTATAAGTAATTAGTAGGTAATACAAGTTAATGGAGTGGAATTGGTGTATCATGTGAATTGATGATCAAGAGGTCTATGTAATTTAAAATACATGCTCAAAAGGCTCACTTAGCTCACCTTTGAGCCTTTTTCCCATTGAGAAAATTTTGATTTATGCCTCTTTTGGTGTATCCTTTGAACTTAGTATCAAGTGAATTGTCATTTAATAAAAGAATTTCATTTCTGTTTTGTACTCCCCCTTAGGCAATGTACTCAAGTATTATTTGCATATGGGCAAGGGTATCATGAGAGAGCTGACTCACTCATTGTTGCCAGGCTAATTCTACACTTACTACATAATAAGTTTTTTAAATGGTTAACTAAATAATTTTTTAAAGATTTCTAAATTAATAGTCCCTCTTGAGTAATGTGCTTATGTATTAACTGCTCAAGAGCAGTGGTCTTAAAAAGCTGACTCCATTCATTGTTACAAGTCTATTTCTACAATGACTTCAAAAAACTTTTTCATTCAAATATATCCTATATAATTAAAATTTAATTTGTAAGGTCAAACTGATGAAAGTCATGCTAAGCCAACATTTTAATTTAAGCTTTGCAAATGGAATACACTACCATATAATTTGGAATGAAATACTAAGTTTAATAATTGTTTATATAGATCAGGAATGTTCACTGAAATAGGTATTCAAATATGGATATGCAGAAGCAAAATGCAAAATTTGGTTATAACTTCAGCTAAGAAAATAATTTTCATTTAGTGTTAAATTTTTTGTAATTTGGTCTAAAATAGCTAAGCAAAATTGTACTTCTTACAATAAAAGTTGTGTTGGAAGTGACAAATATTTCAATGTATGCTTTGTTAATTAAGTACACTACAATGTAAGTATAATTGTTATATAGACCAGGAATGTTAGTAGTATAGACCACAAGAAGGAAAGGACACTAACTCGGATTCTGATTGGTCGAGAGCTGATGTCGTCACATGTCACGTGACAGACCATGAATATTGGCGAGGGTGGTTTGAGTGCTGACTCACAGATATTGAGGGGTGTTTGCAAATGATAATTAGTGAATCACTGATTGATTGACAGACCACTAATTGGTTTTGTGGTGATTCATGTGGGGCCAATTTAATTGTTTTGATATAATGATGGCTAATGTTAATATACATGGATATAACACACTCGCCTGCATGCATTTCATTTTGTTAATATCACAATTGTTTGAATTACATCGCGTTAATATATACATTACACTCGAGTGTATACTTAACACATTTCGTTTTCATCAATGCTATCAATTTTCCATATTTTTGAAAAGGCTATCTCGTTTTTTTTGGGAAAAACTTACACATACATTGGTTTATTTCGGGAAAACAAAACTATTTGAAGATAATACAGGTAGAACAAATTAAACAAAAAGAGATTGCATTTCANCATTTAGTGTTAAATTTTTTGTAATTTGGTCTAAAATAGCTAAGCAAAATTGTACTTCTTACAATAAAAGTTGTGTTGGAAGTGACAAATATTTCAATGTATGCTTTGTTAATTAAGTACACTACAATGCATGTTAGAACTACAATGTAAGTATAATTGTTATATAGACCAGGAATGTTAGTAGTATAGACCACAAGAAGGAAAGGACACTAACTCGGATTCTGATTGGTCGAGAGCTGATGTCGTCACATGTCACGTGACAGACCATGAATATTGGCGAGGGTGGTTTGAGTGCTGACTCACAGATATTGAGGGGTGTTTGCAAATGATAATTAGTGAATCACTGATTGATTGACAGACCACTAATTGGTTTTGTGGTGATTCATGTGGGGCCAATTTAATTGTTTTGAAGAAAACTATCGCTAATTGGTTTTGTGGTGATTCACGTGGGGCCAATTTAATTGATATAATGAGGGCTATTGTTAATATACATGTAACTATTAATGTAACTATTAATGCAACAAATTTCTTTTGGACACATGTTCAGATATCTCACATTGACTAAAGTATGTATTAGACAGAATAACAGTTAACAGTTCATTCTTACATTTTGAAAAAAAAATTTAAATGCTCAGTCTGTTCTAGGTGTTGATATTTTGTCAAAGTTTGCTATTTTGCTGTAATTTTAATCAAACATTTCATGTTATAGACAAACTTCCATGATTTGATTTGAATTATATTGATGTCAAAAGTGTGTAAAATTCTTTATTATTATAAAATATACAGATTGTATGTGATAAAGATGGAATTAAACTATCTTATTCTAAATCTATGAAATATTGTTAAACAAATGTGATACACAATAGTTGGAATGACAATAATGATTTCCTATCACAAACATCATTGCGTATGAATGAACAAAGCCTCAAACCTGTAGAAAACCAAACTACAATACCTCAGAAATCAGATAGAAATTGTTCATGAATGGTTCAGCATATACATAACTTAATTTATATAGATGATTTCAATCATTTTTCAAAAATCTTCTCATACTTTAACTGAGCATGGAACTTTACTGTTTATGGATAAATTTGCAGTTTCTTCCATCAACAAACAATATATTATCCACAATTACCATTCTGAAAGATCAGTGGGACCTTTTCCATCTAGCTTACGCATAGAAAAATCCAAAGGAAATATTGCTGATATGTTATGTCTAATGATGTAAGATCATTCATAAAATCATGTAAAAAAGAAGTTTATCAATTATGGTAAATCACCTACTACTATTTATGGATATACTCCATACACAGCACTGTTTGAATTTTTATCAGTTGACACTCTTGGACTCTTCCTGATAGCTATAAATAACTTACAATTTATTGTAGCTATGTAGGATAAATTTACTAAATGGACTGAACTGTTGCTGTCAGCTCTAATACTGCAAATAATGTTGCAGTCATTTTGGAAAATTGGATATATAGATTTGGGCCCCCTTCAGTTAGATTACATTTTGATAAAGCTAAGCAATATATGAATGAAAATTTGCATCATTAATAAACAACTAGGGAATAAAGATATCTCAAACAACACCTTATCTTCCATGTGAAAATGGCACAATTGAAAGATTTTATAAGACATGTAAAGAATATGTGATAACATCCCATTTACAAGAAAATGGGTTGAAAATTTAAAACCAGCTCTTTTTGCATACAGAACAACACATAGCTCAACTGCATTGAGTCCACTTAAATATACATATTGATTTTGTCAATTACCCATTAAAGATTGTCAACTTATCAAGATATTCAATGATTAAGCAATATTGAGAATTTGCAACTTTTTTATGAATGCACATCAAAGAAAATATACACTGAGGGTTCTCCAGTACAACAAAATTATAATTTAATATTGGTGATTTAATTTTTATAAACAATTTCAACCGCAACAAAGTCAAAGTAAAGATTGTGGATTGATTCACATAAGCACACTAAATTTTGAAGGGGGGAATGCTAATGATGAATTTTACAGAATTAAAGAAAATGAATATAGATCAATAGCAATACAATGCTAAATTAGTTAGTAAATTGATCAATCAAAATTCAAACACTCACTGCATCTACAGTTTAATGGAAAAAGTTACCAAAAAATTTGAGAGAATATATGATTGAATTAGTTAAAGAAAGCTGATCTGCTGAAAACGAAATCCAATGCCTAACAAAGACTGTGAGATTATATGAAATGATAGGCAAAAGATGGAAGAAGTACACAACATAACTATGCAATGGCTATTACAACAGCTCCATCAGTACCAATAAAGGTTGAAAAACAAAAACATGACAAAATTGAAAAAAAATTATATATATAAACAAATTCCTCACATGCAGACAAGCTTAAAAATATTAATTAAGACACTAAACTTTTGTAAAATTGTAAGATACAAACTTTTCAATAAACTTATTGCTTTTACTATATAGTTAAATTTTGCAATTACAAATTTACGATGTGGAAAATTATGTCATTATTGTACACTTTTATAAATTGTTAAACAATATTAATAATAACAAATTATTATTAAAAATTACAATATTCATTTCACAACCCCTTTACAAGAACATGCTTTGTGAATGAGAAATATACATCTTGATCTTATTGCTGATGCTATCTAAATACATCAAAAGTTTCAAGTTTTAACCGCAAAATATAACTTAAATATTAACCAATTATTGATTTAGCATTTCAAAACAAAATCATTGTCTACTTAACATACTATAAATGACACAGAATTTCATTATAAACACAAAAATAATTGCAATGATCAGAAACCAAAATATACATGACAAAATGTATCTAAATTCAAAATATATTAAATTGTAGAGGAAAACATAAAGAAAAAAATGATGACCCCTATACTGGAATAAATATTCTGAAAAATTAAGGATTGCATTTGAAGCGAATAGAAGAAGAAACATATCATTTACTATGCATCGATTAACTAATTGAATGTTACGTTTAACACATGAATAAAATTTTGATATTGCACATTGAAGGGATACTCAAATCATGACATTTTGCATTTTATGTGAAGCGGATCTTTTCTGCATATGAAGCTCAAATATTCATATGCATTTATTAAGAAATTATTATATAGAAAAGACATTAATATGAGATTATTACATGCGAGCTGATTTTGCAAAATTCAACAATTGCAACTGCTTCCGACTGGATTACTTGTCTGATCAATGAGCCTCGTGCTTTGCTTATTCTTCATCATGCTGGGATCACTATCCAAACTCTCTGACATTTTCTCGCAAATGATATCAACTAGTCTTTCGAATGTTTCTTTCACATTAATGTTGTCCTAAACACCTAGGAATTTAATAGATATATTTTGAAATTCTAATATTTATAAAGACGAATCAAACCGGTTTATTTAGGGGGTGTGCACGTAATAATTTTTTTTAATTACATTTATTATGCATTTTGAACGCATTCTAAGCGCACTGTAAAAGCAAATACACATTTTTGAAATGTTGTTGAAGCTAAATAATACAAAGCGCAAACAAAATAACTGAATTTACTAAATGTAATAAATGTATTTTTTGAATTTGAATCCCATTGATTTACATTACTGAATATTTTTTGTGATAATTATAAACCAAGTTGTATAGAAATCTTGATGACTACATTACATACAATGTAATTAAATGCCTTGCGGCAATAAGCAATAATATAGTCTTAACCTAGTCGTACACTGGCGTAAAGTAAAGTAAAGTAAAACAATTGCTTAACGTTAATTAATAATACAATAGAACCTAATTTATTAGGGAAAATTGCAACTAACAAATATTTGAATGTATTTTGATTTAGTTATGGTATGCATGCGAGTGCCAGTGTGTAATTTACTAAAAAAAATAATTATATAATACTTATGTGATATATTCTAAGACTAATCATTTGGTTTCTTGGAAGGTTTCGATATTAAGAAGAACATTGGTTTACTAAAAAGAAGATCCTCACCAGTTTAACATCAAGAGCAAATCTATTTGAAATACAGCTATTTATCGTTAGCTAAAATCAATCAAAATTCCAGGAAACAACATGGCCCAAAAATCTAATTATTTACATCGTGAAACTTGTTTACCCAAATGCATCATTTACAGTAACAAAGAAAATCCTGTTGTAATTTATTCCTTTGTAATTATTTACATCGTCTTTGCCTAATAAATATTCAGTGACATTTAAATTGAGATCAATCTTGTTTACATAACATTACCGTAATTTACTTTACGGTACTTTTACGTTATCTCCCCCAACCCCCCTCCCTACTCAAATGTTAGCAAAAATAGGCTAATTTATCAACACAATAATCATAACCATAACCCCAACTCCAAACCTAACTCTAACTATATCCCTAATCCTAACCCAAGACATAACCTTAAACACAACACAAATTTAAGCTAATATGTACCCGAACCCTAATCTTACCCCAAACCATGAACCTAACATTATACTATCTTCTTCATCATGATAGAACCAACTCAATGAAAACATATTCATTTTGAATAATGTAAACAAAGCAAAACCTTTTAAGAAGACTTTGAACCAAAGTAACTACGTGAAAAGATTTGAGAGAAAAGGCGATGTGTTTATTGGATAAACATTGCCAAATCTGATAATTGCTTAGTAAACAAACAAAAGCCGCGTGGTTGAACCACTAACTAGCATATTAATAGCATTATGTTATTATTACTTTAAAGTCATATTGAAACTTACTAATATAAATAATAAATTTGCATATCCCTTCTACATATTATTTGGGGTATGGTTTGGGTTAGCGTTAGGACTAAGGTGTGAGTTGGCTTAGTTCAGAATTAAGGTTATGGTTTGACTTAATGCTAAGGTTGGAGAAGGGGTTTGGGTTAGGTCTATAATTATTATATTGATAAACTAGCCTATTTTTGCAATTATTGGAGTGGGGGATGGGAGAGATAACGCAAAGGTACCCTTTACGATACTTAAGACCTCGTACACTGCCGTATAGGGGCGTACGCAGGATTTTCTGACGGGGACATTTTTTTTCAGAAAATTGTTTGATTTAGCCAGTCTAAATCACTTTTGAAAACCTGAAGAGGGAGGGACATTCCAACATGTCCCCCACTCCCCGCGTACGCCACGCCACTGTTGCCGTAAAGATTTACTTAAAAATCGAACACAACAGAATGTGTAATTATCTACTTGAAACCTTAGTTTACTTTACTTTACTTTACTTACCGGCAGTGTATGACCAGCTTTTGAATGCGATTTCTGAAATTCTATTGATTAATTTTTAATGTAGTATACTTTGCATGGCGACTTTAAAGAAGTTATAGCAAAATGCTAGCTAGTTCATGTGTTATACCTATTATACAAATTTGATTGAAATTTGAAGAATATTCGATTATCACTAAAATTATAAATTTCTGATAACTTATATTTGAAAGTTGTACTTAATATATACATACAATTTAGCTTTGATCTTTGTGTACAATAGCCCCTTCAATAAGACTCATATTTCTATCAAAAGCAATTAAACTACATGTAGAAGTGTAAAAAATCAAGGTTTAAACTTTAAAGATACTCCTTAATTTAATACATTGCAATTAATCGAAACAAGTTGAAAAATCTCCATTATATACAGTGACAGTTGTGAATAAAAATTTAAATATACCCAATGTAATTTGTTAAATTATAAATTTTTTTAATTTAGTGCTTAGAAAAATACGGTATTATATGCTAGCAAAAAATTTCTTGTTTTATCATTCTATAATATCAGATGTTGATGCTACTTATCAAAAAATTTTCATTTACTAGTTGTTTTCTGCCAAGGCACTACAAATACAATAACAATTCAATCCTAGATGAAACCTGTTTGGAATCATGTATATATTTTTTCCGAATATACAGAGTGTTCCAAAAGTAAGGCTGCACTTGATTAAAAGTGATTCATTAAGAGTTAAGCAACAAAATGAGCAAGTAGGCTTCAAATTTAAATGTAGTAATGCATTTCTTCGACACTGTCCATTTAATGATTTCTTTAATTTCAAATCATTCAAATCAAAAAGGGTTGATTGTGAGTGGGTTTATTCATTGATCATCTAAGTAAGGCTTAGAATGCAGCGTTTTCCACAAGAAGAGAGAATATTTATCATCGAAACTTACTTTGCGTATGGCAATGCGGAAATTGTGCGAAAAAATTCCGCGGACACTCTCTGATTTGCGTGAAGCAATTTCGCATGAATTTGCAGTCACGGGTGCAGATATTTCTCTGTGAAAGAAGGTTTGTGCGTCAGTGTTTCATCGTATGAAAAATGCATTGAACATAAAAATTTGTTATTATTTGTGACCGTTTTTTATCTTATAATACAGTTTGGTTGAATGACTTTTTACTAGCTTACAAAACAGAGTGATTCATCAAGTGTAACTTTAATTATGGGACACCCTGAATATTTGCTTTGGAAGCATTTTCTTAGCTGCTCATTCAAAAGTGGATTTGTTCAGACTTCAGCTTTTTTAGAGGAAGTTGAGTATTGATTTGCAACTTGAAGAAGAACAACTGTTATATTAGTAATGATTTACTTTCAAAAGTAACGTCTTTATGTTTTAGTTTCAAACAATTTTAAGGTTACATGACAGCTTGGTATTAGCGCTCGGCGGTTTCCAAAAAATGAGCTCGGTTTTGGTTTTTCAGCTAACTACTATCGATATTACAAAATGTTAATCAAGAGAAACATACCTTTCTAAAGTATAATTTCACAACACTAAGTTTAGTTGTTAAACAAGTAAAAGGCAGTTACACTTTAACTTGGCAAATTTTTTGACGTTCGGTTTTTTTTCGGCATACCACAGAGCCCTTTTTGGTATAGATGCAAGCCCACAAAACTATTTTGTATATATTTATATATATAAAACCATCTACGGACACTAGATACCTCTTCAAATCTAGAATTAATGGTATTTTGGATTTAAATTTGTGGAAGAAATATCTCTCAAACTTAGTATGTCAACTCATTGATGGTCTACAGCTTACGACTTCTAATTTAAATTTTGAAAATATTTTACTTAGTAAATAGCTTATGGTATTTTTGATTGAGAATATATTACCTTCACTTTGTCGTATAGGATTAATAAGCTTAGATAATGTAAAATAAGGTAAAATGTTTGTAATGCTTTACATGAAATATACTTTTGCTTAAAAAATTTTTAATGCGCTTATATAAGATTGCAATATTATTTACGTCTTTGGGGAATGAGTTTTAAGTTGAAATAGCGGTATTAATGAATGAATCTTTCAAATAATTTTCCATTCTCAATGCAGGTAAAATGCCTTGATTTCGGATTCTGTTTCTGAATAAATACAGGCATTGAAATTGTTCTATAAGGTCATAATTTCTTAATGAATTTAAAAAATCCAAATAGAGTCAAAGATGAAGAGCGCCTTGGGAAAAGACAATGTAGAGCTTATTTCTGGAAGAATATGCTTTGAAAAAATTAGTGCCAAGTGACATCTTAATTGAATATCAAGTTTGTTACAAGAAAACATCTTTTACAGCAGTTAATAATATATCTGCATAATTTAGGTGACTCATTATAAATGCCTGGAAAAATAAAATTTTTTACAAACGTAATATACCCATGGGTAATTTTCGAACTGTTACATTAATGCGAAATTCAAAACTTTGGCTCTAGTTAAAAGTTACTCGTAAATACTTGAAACTGTCTACGATTGGAATTTTAACGTTATTGAGATTAAGGCTAAGCGCGCACTGCTGATTATTTAATTGAGCAACTAAATAATTTACAAATTAAATAGTTTATCAAAATTTTGTCAAGCGCACTAGTGATTTTTAATCCTCTCAATCACTCATTTTAGAATGGGTTCATTAAGACACAGCATGTCTTACGGAAATAAATCATTGCCAGAAAGGCGTAAGGGGCTATTCTAAATAGATTGTGTGAACATGAAGACCCTATGAAGTTCTTTAATTACTTTCGAAGGAATGCTACTGTTTTGATCAATTACTGTAATTAGTTCGAATAACATAATGCAAAGACAAATTTTTTAAAGAAATTTTTCTGTCTCATTATTTGGAACCGTGTCATAGTTACAACTGGTGTCACTGAGAGGGTGGGAACGCACCAGGCAATACTTCTTTTTTATTCTGCAAAAATAGAAATATAACTTATTATAAGGAATTTTAAACAATTTTAGGGCCACAAGTTTTGAACATATCAAAATAACAAAATAATTATATAAATATCCAAAAATTGAGCCCCAATATTAGAATAAAATCTTTAATAAAAATTTTAGACTATTTGGAGGTCCAATAGTTATAAAGGTACAAAATGTTTAGTATTAAATATCTAGTATACACCAAAGCGGTTAGTGAAAATTTAACACATAAATTTGGGAGTTTTTTAGTTCTAGCAATGAATTGACATCCCGCACAAGGCACCACATTTACCGTGACGCCAATGACAGTAACATGAAAAAATATCTGTTTTTGCATCTTCAAAATTTAGATTATACATGTACATTTAGGTTAAGCAATGTCAAATAAAGCATATACTAACATATATTATGTCCACTTTCAGGCAGAGAAACAGTTGTTTAAAATAAAATAAAAGCTCTGCCATTTAATACAGGTGATGAGCTAAATTATAGCTTGATTCTTCTTTCCAAGTCAATAAATTTAATTCAGTCCAATTTTTAAAAAAACTCGCCCTCTTTATTCTTTATAAAGTTATGGCAATATTTTTTTTAAACTGCTTGTAAGAATTATTTTTTAACTATAAATTATAATTCGAAAACGCCTTACATCGTTACGAATTGTTCAATTAATTAATTGCAGTGCGCGCACGTCCATTGAAAACGCAATGTTCCATTTTATGTGTATACAGGTTAAACAAACCGAAAATAGATCAAGCGAGAATTTTTTAATTTCATTAATCATTAAATTGTTAGTGCGCGTTGTTCTATTTTGTAAACTAAATAGTTTCGTATTTAAGTAAATTAAAAATCACTAGTGCCCGCGACGCCTAAGAGGTAATGTTGAAACATCGTAGTTTGTTGTACAAGATTACAAAATACAAAATTCTGTTATGCTTTTATTTATGAATAACTTATGCATGCTGAAATACGTTAAAAATTTGTTGCAATTGGGTACTACAGTTTCAATTGCTAAATGCATCGATATATTATCGTTGTATATGCAAGTATCATTGGCAAATTAAATTCAATTACTGTAAGTTATCGTATTTATGTCTTTTACATTTTACTTAAAAGAAGGGGGCCTAAAATTGTCCCATGAGGAACCCAATTGTTTTCAAGTAACCAATAGAAGTGTGCTGGACCAGTTCCGGTCCCGTATTTGATCGCGTAGGAACTGGGACCAGATATCGGGATTAAAATTTCTACTTGGAGAGTAGATATGGGACGGGACCGTGACCCCGTGTATGATATCAAGAATTCTCAAGCTAATATGCTATACATTAAACATTCCATTTACTTAAATATAATACGCTTAATGTTTATTTTACCAGTTACTTTGATGTATTACGTTTCAGCCCCATATTTCAGTTGGCTATATTTAGTTACATTGAATATTTTCATTAGCAAATAAAAAAATTCTAACTTTATACGTGATAGCAAATTTAAGGACGCTAATGACTACGAAAACACAAACAAAAAAGTTTCGGAACCGGGACCAAATATAGCTAGTCCCACACACATCTATTCGCCAATCAGAAAATACAACAGTTATATATATATATATATATATATATATATATATATATTAGACTTATGACAAAATTATTTGGATGTGGCCATAGCACCAAATTGTGACTTTTTTTACTATAATTCACAAAAATTATAGTATTCTGTTAATTTGGTCTAAAAACTTCCCGACCCCCTCCAATATAACATTTTTTTCAAATCGCTTGTTAAACTTACATCAAAATTAGTTTCTATGTTAGGCACCAGCTAGTTAAAGAAATGTATCTGAGCAAATCGTTAGATTTATTACATTATTTTTATAGAAGCATTTAATAAAATACCGTTTTAATTTTAACCCAACTGCTTTTCAAAACTTTACAATTTTTTTACATGTATTTATTTAACAAAATAAATTTCAAATTAGCTCTTTCATTGCTAAAATCATGAATATTTTGCATTGCTTTCAGAGCTCTTTAAGCACAAATGTTGCTGCTGCTTTTATATAATTTTCAAGAGTTGGCTAAATCTTCATAGTTAGATGGATTATGTTTGTGGTCTGAAAACCAAGTTTCACTCCAAGTGTCGATTATAAAATCACATATTGGTGTGAGAATTTGTTATATTTTTTCATCTAGCAAAATGCATAGATACCTCGACTGTTCCAACAAATATTTGATAAGGGCGGTAGTTTATCTCTAAATCAATGCTGAACAAATTGATCGATCAAAATTTTGTAATTTTCTGTACTATTTAAAATAAATTTATACGCAATATCGGGAGGAGTGATAGCACAAATTAATTCTTAATCCATAACATGCTTTAAGACTCGATTGAAAATATGTTGCTGACACCTGATATATTGTGCTTCATCAAAAGCCAGGAATTGAAAATATCTTTGCAGAAGTGCGACAATCCCATTCCTTTTCCCGTGTTCACATTGGTTGTATCTGTTATTATAATTTTTATTGCATTCCACAAATTATACTCATTCAAAACATTTCTTATTTCTTCAAGAATAACATTAGCAGTGCCATTTTCAAGTCTACAATAGCCTATTTTTGTTCATTTTCTGAATTGTTTTAGCACCATTCATGGCCGTCTTTAAATTAAAGACGGCCATGCACCATTACTTGAATTTCTTTTTTTCGAACTTTTTTGTCATCAAAGTGCAAGGTCCACTTGTGAAGTTTTAGATATTTTTTATTTTACTTTTTTGTTTCAATTGCATTCTGGATCACAGCCTTAAGCCCCGTTTACACTGGTTCAACTTGAGGAATTCGTCACGCGAATTCAATAGCGCATGGTCGCGTTTACATCTGTTCCTCATGTTGATTTCATTTGACGATTTCAATAGCGCATGGTCGCGTTTACATCTGTTCCTCATGTTTTCATTTGTTCCCATGTTGA
>CABFPE010000017.1:977974-998242 GCA_900660155.1 Hofstenia miamia | reverse complement strand
GTAATTGTAGCAGAAATATTAAACGAGGGAAAAACTGTAAACAAGAACGATTAACAGGTACTAGTCGAGTATTTAGTTGTTTATTACCAAGTGCTATAAATATACTGAAAGTGATGTAATTAATGATGAGCAAATCTACTTTGGATTTATTTTCTCTTGTCAGGTTATTTTATATTCTGATGGAAAGCTAAACGTTTACGAGCTAGGGTAATTGTATGGTGGTTCCCACATCCAGTTAAAGGTATGCTGGAGCAGCCTCCTAATAGCTATTCCACAGCGGGGAGGGCGACAGCTGTAGTTACCTTGTGTGCTCTTAGGTTACAGATAGGTATAGGAGTTTTTTACCATTATAGCTTTCCTAATTGTCATTGCTTGTCTGATATTATTATTGCAGCCAGTAGGCTTTACATGTCAACTCTCTTATTGATGAACTTAAGTTATTTATTACATTCATTACGCTACATGACGATTGATGATTTAATAGTGTTTACATTTAGACGGTTATTTAGATTGTATCTTTATATTCTATTACATATAGTTTATTTAATAGTCACAACAAGTTGCTCATTGTTTCGTACGGTGGACCTCTGGCCGACTTCTAGTCATAAGTTTCCGCAGGCGGCATTGATTGTTTACATGTATCAAGGGCTATTATTTATTTCTATATATGTAGGGTTATTACATGTAAGGCTTTATAATAAGCTTTTTCAGCAGCAAGGTTGCATTAATTCGTCTATTGCATCAATTCATAATAACAAAAACAATCAATGCACTAAATTCTTAAGTAGTTGCAAATCCCATCACACTGAGTTTGCTATTCACATAACCATTCCTTTGTTGGTCTCTATTTCACAGCGGCGGTTCCATTGGTAAGATGCAGCCGGCGGATATGTTCCTGAATATGCATGTCTACTTTCAAGTGTCGATCCTGTCTTCCATTATCTCTGCTTTATCTAAATAAGTTGGAGTGAATTAAGTAGCTAAAAGGGCTCTTGTATATTAAATTAGTTTAATAAACCAAACACTTTTTAGAAAGGAGAGAAATCGGAAGAGTGTCAACTCCGCTTAATGTTTAATCTGAGAAAAGTAATAGTTTTTCTATAAGTAACACACTCACGGCGGATTGACATGATTCTACACTACCTCAGTTACTCAACTTAAATATACACATGATACATGCATGTTCATTAGTTTAATTTTGAAATTTTGGAAAGTCGTTAATGTGAAGACTCCTGCAGCAGATATTAGATTCAATGATCCATTGCGATCATCCATTTCGAGCTGCAATGACTGGCAATTAAAATTTCTTGCAGAAATTGGGAAATTGTCTCAGTTCATGAGTTGTCCAAGCAGAAATAAACGAATTCGTTCACTAACTCAAGAGACTGGAAATGCTCTATATTGGACTGCATCAGCACTATGCGACTTCATATACATGGTCTTAACATCAAACACATCTGCACGACATGATTATGTAATGCTTGGTTTTCTGCAACAGGATGACTTAGAGGAAAAGTTTGGTTACTTTCGACAAAGTTGTGGTGGATGCTATTATATTACCCATGAGCAAATTATGCACGCCCATAACATTGACAAGGCGAAATTTTTGCTTGATCTCAATTTCGAACTTGATGTTGGCAAGAATGCGAATCATTCATGCAACTTATGCTTTAGCCCTTGGGATAACAATGAACTTTCTCTGTTAGATATTTTGGAAGATTTGGTAGATAGATTGTCAGAAGACGAGATGATGAGCACGTTTTATGTAGCAGGCTATTTGGCCTTTAAAGACCATACATTAAAAACTGATATGCTGCCAGAATTAGAATTACCNACCATTCATGCAACTTATGCTTTAGCCCTTGGGATAACAATGAACTTTCTCTCTTAGATATTTTGGAAGATTTGGTAGATAGATTGTCAGAAGACGAGATGATGAGCACGTTTTATGTAGCAGGCTATTTGGCCTTTAAAGACCATACATTAAAAACTGATGTGCTGCCAGAATTAGAATTACCTAAATACACTTCATTTTGGCAGGGAATGAACAGAGGACGCTTGGCATATCCATGTGACAACATCTTTAAATGTGTTATTCATGCATATGCATTTTTCATAAATTGTGAACAAGAAAAATTCTGCAGAACAAGATTTATTTCTCTTCTCAATCAATTGCACACAGTGTTGGTCGATTTAAATCACTTGATTTAAATCATTGATTTAAATCGGATTTAAATCATGATTTAAATCAAAGCACATTATTAGTTAAATTATTGATTTAAATCAAGTACACTAAAAGAGATGCAAGTAGTGTATTCTAATTGTTTTGAAGTCATTGCCCTGATATTGGAATGAATTGGTCAGCCCTGAAATGTTGTTTTGCATGTTTTTTATCTTCAGTTTATTTCAAATTGATGAAATTATCGTATTTCATAAATAGTAGTATCAAAAGGATTTCTAATATTTGCTACCTTGGAAGATTGTCTGGGTAAAATTGAAATTTAGGTAAAAAAATCCGATTTAAATCAATAAATCCGATTTAAATCAAAAAATCCGATTTTTTGATTTTTTAATTTAAATCGGATTTTTTCCCAACACTGATTGCACATAATAATGCGTGAAGATATATCAATAAAGAAAAGCATCAAAAGAACAATCGCGAATATTCTCTTCAAGCAATATGCTAAATCTCAATCGTCTACAGGTCCTAAAACATCCATTGTAAAGTTGGCAAAATTCTCTTAAATATGTATTACATTTGTTTATAATATAGTTTTAGTTGTTTACTGTATTTATAGTAATTGTTAATTAGAATCTGGATAGTTAGAGAAACTATAATAAATAAACCAGTCATATCTCAAAACAATATGTATCTAGCTTTACAATAAATACAAACAGCGTAATTTGCACTTTCACATTTTAGGCCCTCAAGTTTTAGTGAATAATTTCGGCTGCATGGCCTGGTTAGAGGGCGCCTTGATAGATATCAGCGAATTGGGAAAAGGTGGAGAAGTCAGTGCTGGAAGTCTCTTGCGAGTAAAATGTGTTTGCCAAACCTTTTATTTTTATCAATTTTTGAGTAATACTTTGCCTTAAATACTAGGTGACATCGAACAGTAGTTGCGGAAAAAATTNTAAATACAAACAGCGTAATTTGCACTTTCACATTTTAGGCCCTCAAGTTTTAGTGAATAATTTCGGCTGCATGGCCTGGTTAGAGGGCGCCTTGACTGAAACCATAATCTAAACGAATATGACGTTCGTACCTGGAATATATTACGTACATTGTAAATATTTCGTGAACTTAAGTGAACTAAAAAACAAAGAAATAGTATTAGATCGTAAATTAGGATCTTTGGGAAAACATAATCTAGTAGTTATAGATTATCATCAATTCAAATACAAAACAAAAAATGTTTTGAGCACAAATAACACGGTTTTTCCTATTTGTGTACACATGTAGACAGGTGGCCGGAATATGTTGGTACAAATATGTGGCCGGATGAGGGTTAAGAGATATTACCAATATTTTATGAAATCAGATATCTACATTAAAATAAAGCTTGCTAACATGGATTTAAGAATTGCGTTTAATAAATTTTTTCTGAAATATTAGCATATTAGAATTTCGTAAATGAAATGAAAGCTCGTACCATTCGTATTGGGGATGTCAATTGCGTCCGCAGAAAATTGTGAAAGGCATTCATTCTAAATGAATAAAATATGAATTATAACCTAAAATGAATTTGAATAAGCCTCATGCAATACTAGGAACAAGGGAGCTCGTCCTCGAAAAACAGCACTTTGTAATAATTATTTATAGGAAGAAATTAGGTTCATTTAATAACCTTAGCAATATTATCTTCAATTTCGCGCGTATGAAATTTGCTATGTTAATAAATTAGTGAAAAAAATGAAATAATAAATTATGACGTTTCTTTATCAACTAGAAAAGCTACTAAAGGTGTGTTCCCACTATCGACTTTTATCAGCAGATTTTAATCGAAAATGCAATTATTTTGGTTCACATTGGTGATTTTTTATCATCCGATTTTTTATCAGAAAAAGCGGAGTTGGAAGAGCGTTCAGACTATCGATTTTTTATCAGATGATAAATTATCATCTTTTGATTGACAGTAAGAAAAACAATAACATCTGTTTATGGATTGGTTTGTCTTGGAATGTAAACAATGTTTACATATTTTGACGTTGAAATATTTTAACGACAATAATTTACGTTTTGGAAGTCTGTTCCCTACTTGAGAAGTAAACAATTAGTTTCAAGTAGCTATTCGACTAGTTTTAGTACCGTTCAGACTATCGACTTTTATCAGCTGATAAATTATCAGATGACAGTAATCTGGCTGTTTTCCCAAAAAATCGGAAGGAGCGTTCAAAGAATCAGGGGATAAAAAAGCAGATAGAGTGTTCACACTATCGACTTTTATCACCGATTTCTTGACAGATGATAAAAGTCGATAGTGGGAACACACCTTAAGATCAATCCCTGTCAGGAAGGTTTTATCTGACATTTCACTATTAAATATTATGTCGTTGATCTCTTAAAGAACTTGCAAGGATTTTCAAAAATTTTATTCCCAACGTCGATTTTATATAGGAAAATTAAAAGTGTCTATTTCAAACACGTTTTACACCAAAACCTATTAATCTATAAAACCATCTACAATGATTTATTTCTGACTAAGCCTTCTTTAAATCGCGCTATTTCACTTTGTTGTAAAGCATGTAATGAACTTGCCAGTAGAATTATCGCACAAAAACTTATTTTGAAGCAAATCAATTTAGTTTTCCTCCGCTTAGTGGGGTGCAAATTAAAATGATTCAAATTTCTTGAGATGTGTGTTTCTGTCTATCTAGAAACAATACGCAGGCAGTCTTAATTTAGAGAGCAATTAGCTCATATGTATTTTCGTCTGATTTGCAAGCACTCTACAACATCGTGGAGTGGAGAACTAAAATAGCTCTTTCACAAGTTTTAATATTAATAAGATTCAAAAGCAATTTATTGCTACAATAAACTAGTACAAAAAGCTATAAACTACAAAACTACAAAAAGCTATGTTTTTTGTGAGATTTCTGTTTGTCTTAGGGGAAAATATAAAGAAGACTTCTAGTGTATAACAAGGAATATGGATAGCATACAATATCCACAAATCCTTTAAAAAACCAACTGCTTAGCTCACTTGGTCCGGAAGAAGTTTCTTTTAATGTTCTGAAAAGTTTTCGAACATCAGCAGGAGTTATATCTAATGGGTGTTCACTAGGTGAGTTAGGTGTCACAAATATGTCATCTTTTGAATAGTCACAGTTATATTTTAGAAAGAACTCATTAACTGCATCAGCATTACCAACAGTAACCCCAACATTAACACTTTCTAGAATTACGTTTTATCTCTTTAAGAATATCTTGTTTTGATATTTTAGAAAATAAAGATTGACGGTATTTCTTTACAATATCATTAATTCTTCTTTGAATACCATTTCTACTGGTTTAATCATCCCTTCGTATAGATTCGTGTTTCTCTTTTAAAAGTTTTATCATGCCCGGTATAGATTTAGATCTGTCATTTAAGGAGCAAATTTTCTTTTCCTTTTTAGGAAAAACTTTTTCAATTGGAAACCCAAATACCCCTCAAAACTAAATACAGCTTGATCTAGGTCATGCTCATTAAGAAAAACTTGTCAGTCATTACAGCTCAGCTCATATTTAAGCGACTCCTAGAGGAACAAAAACTGTAACATCAAAGTAATCTGATTGACTAAAATATGCAAAATCAAGCTGTGACTGAGCGGGAATTAACGTAGGTTCAAAGACAAGATTTTTAAAACCAAGATGCTCTATGCAAAGAATTTTCGGCTTATTCACATCTCCAGTAATAATGATGCAGCTTCTTGTCTTGATGAGCTAGCTTGAATTCTTTGCAAAATTGGAACTAGCTGTTTTCTCATGAGCTGATTATTACTTTTCGACCGTATATAAATGTTAATGATAATAATTGAGGTAATATTCGGAGGTAGATAGCGGGGTCGACATCGAATGGCCACAAGTTCAATATTGGGTAACGAGACTTGTTCAAGAATTTTAGGCTTAACAGAGGACCAGTGTTTATTAATGTAAGTGATAAGGCCACCACCACCAAATTCCAAGAAACAATCAATTTCTCTATCAAAACGAAACTCACGGAAGCCATCCAGAGTAGCGTCAATATTCCTATAAGTGCCTTTAACCAATTTGATTTCTTGGAGGGCAGCAAGCCTTTGGCTTGCGACGCTAATTAGACACACTTAGACTCAAATTTAGCATTTGGAAATAATTTAATTAATTTAAAAAACGCATAACTCGAATTTCTCCAGTGGTTTGATGAAGCTACTGATATTAGTGTTTGGAATCCGACTCCAAAAACAATTAACATATTTAGTAAAACAAGAACTAAACTTGGAGGAGGCATACTCGTTTTAGCTCCAAAATTTCTCAATTATAAAAGAGCTGTTTATCTTGAAAGTAAACATGAAATCTTTGAGACCACCCGGATCGAATCAAACTTTAATGAGAAAATTTTTATAAATGTTTCCTAATCTCCACACAAAATATTCCAAAAAGATTTCATTGAGTTTAAGTCTGCAGAAATGCACAATTTGCCTTTTCATGATAAGCTTCTAATGTTGGGCGAGTACAATATAATTTTTTATGATAAAAAACAGCCTTACCTAATTAAAAACTTCGTGAATGAATTCAATCTACAGAATTTGAATATCCAGCTGCCAACAAGAACCAAAAAGACAGGTAAAACAATAATATATCACGCTTTGACAAACTCATTAAAGAGATAGACAACATTTTGTTTTACTTGTAACTTCAGTGATCATAACATGTTCGTGCTAGTAGATAATGAAATATATGTTTGCAAGCGAAAAAAGTGGAGATTTGTAAACGTTCACTTAGGAATTTAATTCCTAACGACTATATTTTTGACTTATGAACAGCTAATTGGGAATTGATTTATAAATATAATAACATAAATGCGTAACTGAAATATACGTTAGAATTATTGAAGATGTAGTGAATAAACATGCTCCTCCACGACGGTTTACAACAGAACCAAGGCAAATTTCGTTAAATGTTGAACAAAAAATATATGAGGAAAAGGAAAAACTTATAGAATGCTGTTCTACCAGGAAGATATCTAAATCTGCTAAGGATTATAAAGTACATGTTTGCAAAAAGAAACTTGTTAAAATTCTTGAAAAAAAATTATACAAGAAATTGCCTTGTTCATTTTGATAAGTGAACTACAACAAAATCCAAATCTTAAAGACGATAATAGAGAAATAAAAGATAGACTACAGATTGCAAACTATTTTAATCAATATTTTATCAATATTGGAAAATAGATGGATGAAAATGTCGCTTACTCTTATAATATTAAGCATCATTCAAGTTCTTTTACTTTAATTTCATTACAGAAGCAGAAGTTATGAAAAATGTAAATAAAATAAACGTTTGTAAGTTTAAGGGACTTTCTAGTATTCCAAATTTTCTGATTAAAATGGCATTTACTCATACTATAACACATTATAACACATTGGACATTCATCTTAAATTTATAAATTAGGGATTCGTGTTTTCCGAATATCTTAAAATACGCAATAGTTACCTCAATTATAAACCAATATCGGTGCCGCACATCCTTGCCAAAACATTTGAAAGAAGTTTACACAACCAGCTGAAAAAGTATTTTGATGAAAATAGGTTAATTGCATTTCATCAATTTGGGTTTAGAAAAACTAAATCAGCTACAGATGCACTTTGATTAGGAGTTGAAGACTGGCGTGAATATATTAGCAATTCAAATTTCGTTGTGATTTTGTTCGTAGATCATTCGAAGGCATTTGACAGTATGTCTCACATATTGATAGTTCATAAATTGGAAACGTATGGGTGAGCTCATATGCAAAAATGTTAATTAGTAGTTTTCTAAGTAATCGGAGGCTGTGAAAATAGATTCAATCTCTTCTCAGTGGCGGCTCGTGCATACAAAAGTTAGGCAAGCAAATATTGTTAAGTAACCAAATTTGTATAAATAAAAACCATGAAAAACTTATTTATATATGAAATCCCTGGGGCGACTTTTTAGGAGATATCTGTAATATTATTATTATAAAATAGTAGTCCTGCATTTCATTTAGTAAACCATTTTCAAGAAAAATTGGTCTTAATTTCTGTAATATTTGTTTCTCCAATCGGTTGGTCTTGAATTTGTTTAAGTTTTCTTTAAACAGAAAATTCTCGTTCTCCAGCCGCTGCTCAAAATCCAATAGTTTTTATTAAATCCAACTGTTAAATAATCGTGAATGTCAAAATATCGAATAAGAATTTTGTCGATTTACAATTGAAGGGTTGTCGATGATCTAGGGTAGGGCTCGGTACCAGGCACAGACAAAGTAGTACGAGCACGGGTTTCTACAATACGGGACGGGTCGGGTATACGGTCTCTGAACTTTGTTATTCCAAGAGGTTTAACAAGCTCTTTATTGTAGTATATAAGATTCACCTCACAAATAAATATAAAAAAATTGTCAAATTTCAAACAAAATTATTGAAGATGTTAATTCTTAAAACGATTTATTAGAGTAGATTAGGTAATTTGATGGATACGTATTTTATATCTATATATATATATAATGAATTATATATATATATATATATATATATATAATGAATTTAACTGAAATTAATGGTGTATACAAAAATAAAATATCCTTTACAAATTTACAAAAAAATGACAAAAGAAAAATAGTGTAAATTAGATGCAGGAATGGCAAGAGGAGCAATTGCAGAAAGGAAATGAGTTGCATTTAGATAAAAAGCCGAATTCAGAGATAGCAGACAGAAAAAGCAGGAGGATGCGTTGTTTGAAAAGACTAGCAGGCGAGCAATATTTTCATAAATGATGTATCACATTATCTGAAACATTGTAAAATTATAAAGATATCTGTGGCCCTGTTCCCACTAGAGTTGAGTCAACCCGCTGTGAGTCGCCCCGCTTGAAGAAATATTGTGTTCCTATTTAATTTTTCACCCCGCTTTGAGTTGCAGCGGGGCGACTCAACTTTAATGGGAACACATTCACGCCGCTGCCACTCAACTCTGTTCTTTCAAGCGGGGCGAAAGTTATACCGCTGCGAAAAATTAAATGGGAACACTTTCGCCCCGCTGTAACTCTCAATTACAGGAGACAATTCAACGCATACATTTTTTCAGAATTTGTGTGTACTTCCTTCCATGCTTATTTAATCAGTCAAGAATTAATAAAAATACGTGTACTAATTTCATTAATTAGGTCCGTTTGCATCTGTGCTTTTGGGTAATTGCTTAATTCGAAAGGTAAACAATCAACTTCATTTAGTAACCAATAGGCAACCGTTTACAAAAGAATCTAAGGAATGCTACCATTTTATTGCGAAAGGGTTTAAGTTTATATTTCAGTTGTTGCAAATATTCAAGCATAGTGAATGTAGCTTTTAACAGTATTTTGAGTATACTGCATCATTTGCATTTCAATATCATTTTTCTACAGAACGTAGCTACAATGATAACATTTCAAAATTATGTAATGACAATTAAATTGAAGTCAGTTAAAAGAAAACTGAAAAGAATGAAAGGCCGCCCTCGACGATTTTGGAAATCAACTGCTAGAACCTCATCTTGGTGGACAATGATCAAATTAAAGAAGAACCCAGAAGACTACCATTTAAATTTAAGCTCTCACATAACACTTTCTACAAACTTGTTAGTGTCTTAGCTGATTTTCTATATCCCGATATCCTTGCCAAACGAAATAATTCAATTGATTGCGAAACACAAGTTGCGTGTTACCTCTATTATAACGGTACTTTATTAATTTTTATTGATGTTATAGTCAAACCTCGGTTCTCGACCATAATTCGTCCAGAACCCTGTTCGAACACTGAAACTATTTTTTATAATTCAGTAGTTGTACGCACTACGTTTGAACTTTGATTTTTGTTCAAACTACAAAACAAAATTTTCTCGAATTTTTCGTTTGACTCCAATTTGTTTGAACTCTGAGTCATTCAAAAACCGATGTTGGAGTGTATTTCAAAACTTATTTCAAAAATTTATTTCCGTCATTATTTTGAAAAAGTTAATTATAAACAATTAATGGAATTTGATTACTATTTTTCTATAAATTTTAGTCATTATTTAAAGAAAAAACATTTCTTGAGCTAATGTTTAGGTGACATGGCATCGTATCGCAAAATTTGTAACGCATTTCGAATCGGAATGTCCTCTTTATCCCGCATCATTTGCAATGTGATGAGTTGTATTTGCAAGCATCTAACAAGTAAATGTATAACCATGCCTACAAATGAGGAAGAGCACCGATCTGCGATGAACGAATTTCGAAGACTCAGAAGTTTTCCGTTTGCATTTTTAGCGCTTGATGGTACTCATATTCAAATTAAAAAATATTTCGAAATCACCCTACCAGCTCCACTGCGATTGCTGCTGTCTCGAGCAGTTTTAAAATCTTTTTTTTAAATCTTTAATTTTATTGACTAATCTACTCCTCAATTTAAATTCCAGGCCAAATGATTCCACCATTTTTCTTGAATGTATGAGTATTATTTATGGGGATTCGCAGTCTAATCAAAATTATTAGTTGACTCCAGAGTTTTATATTATATTGTCAATATAGTCTTCATTCCAAAAGAACCTCGTAGATGTAGTTGGAGAACCGTCATCCATTGTAATACAAATGCAGTCGTACTATGAAAGCAATCCAATTAAATTCAAGTGCTATTTAAAACCTTTCCGCAAGTGAGATCAACTAATAATCTCTATAAATTAATCTCATCATTGTCTTGTGACAAGCGCGCAAATTTACTTGTTTGGATTTACCTATTATTTTGTAAGTTAACTTTGATTACAATCTGAATTTTGCAAAATTGTTCAGAAAACTAGAATGACAGCTGTATTTAATTTTTCTCTACCCGATATCAAAGATATATTACAATCTGATATGGCAATAAAGTATGCAAGATGTAAATTATATGGAATGTTAAGTTATGGTTGTTTATTAGGAGTAGGGCAGTATAAAACAGTTTAGGAAGGAATTGATACAGTTTGCAACAGATCAAGTGAAATTTTAAGCGGAGAGGCTAGCTTCACACACATTTCAAAATTCAATAAAAAATTTAATATAATGAAAGCATACAACTTCGTAAAGTATTTAGCCTGTTTAAAGTTTCTTAGGATTAAAGCAAGTCAAGACAAAGTGTTTCCAAAAAGAGCAATTGATAAGCATGTTAAGATTAATAACATAACGCAATTTTACATTGAAAGATATAGCAATACAAACAGCTATACAGTCAATAGTTTTTCGGAAGGGTTGCAGATGTCTACAATGAACTTCCTCGTGAAATTAGTTTGTGAGAGTACGCAAAAGGGCTCTATTTAAACAATCATATATGAATAATTTTAAAATTGAAAAGACGTACTCTGAAAATTTTATAGTCTGAAGGAAGTAATATGTAAATTTTATTCATGGTGTCCGCTGCTATTTTCATTATTGAAAATGACAAGTGATGCTATTAAAAATTAAGAAATATGCGGACGATACCTGCATATTTACGCCTAACACATCAATCAACAAAACAATTAAAGATCTGAATGAATAATCTTTGGTAGTTAAACTAAATAGCTTTATGTAAAAATCGAAAAATCAATTTCTGCAAATGACATTGCTTAACCAATGCATTTATATGCAAATTTATCAAATGGTTAAAAATAGAACAGATGCAAATAAAACTTTAAAAAATTACCTCAACATTTTCAACTGAAAGGAAAACAGCTCCTTCTGATGACTGTAGAAATTCCTTGCAAATTCCATCATATAATTGATCTGAATCGACTAGAGAATATCTAACTTGAAAAGGTAGCACACTTGTGCTAATTTTATGAAGAACAAAATAGTTACAAAAAACCTCCAAGCGCTTGTCAAAATTTGAAATAGCCAATAGCAGCCTTGCTTCTAATTCATTCACGATAGGTAAACAGTGAGTGTCCGTATAAGAGTCAGCATTTTTCAAAGGTAAATTGAAATCTAAGCAGAACAAATTCCTTGCATAGTATGCATACTGCGAAGCCAAAATGCAACTTTTATCCACATTTATATCATCAGCTTTGAACTGTTTGAAAACGAAATAGAAATGTCGAAAATCTGATTGTTTCAAGAAAAATTTACTATCGTACTTTTCATACTTGAGTTGTGAATCATTTGAGAAATGGGCAGTAGCTTTGTTTTTTAAGCGATCGTAGTTTTCTACAAGAGATTCATCCACATTCAACAATAAACGTTCAGGGATTGTCAGTGTAGACTTTGTAATATCCCAATTGGAATCTAAATAATAAAAAAATAGTTGGATATGATTGGCATATGAATATTGTGAGAAGAACAACGTATGTTCATGACAAAGAGGCTGAGGAAATAGACGGTAGAAAATGTAACTCCAAGTAAATTTGTAAGTAATTTCTATGTATATTTGAAAAGAGTGGATAAATTGAAGAGAGCAATAGAAAAGCGAAAGGTAAAGTAGAATAATTAGTTACAGTAAAATTGTTTTATAACAACCTCCCTTATAAAGATCAAAAGTAAAAATTAGTCGATATTTAAAAATGTTATTTTTTACTAATAACTCTTTTGTATCTAGTCTATCTTTTATAAAAATCAACGAAATCACAACTAGATCCCAGAAAGATTATACCAAAAAATTTTTATACGACAATGTCTGGTCACGCTTGTTTAATTATAATCAACTTGATTTAAATGATCATTTAAACCAAGATTTAAATCAACCTAAAATTGATTGATTTAAACCAGGATTTTTTTATTAGAATTACTAATTTTATTTTCCGAAATATTGCCAATCGTGAACATATGAGCATTGTTGACAATCAAGGTCTTTTATTCTGCATAAATAAACAGTCAAATATGAAAATGTGGGCATGGCTGTAATTGCAAAAATCGGCATATAATAAAAGTGAAAGACTGTTTTTGTTATTGTATTTTCATTATTGTTTTTATTATTGGCGTTTTGGTTTTGCCTAATAAAGGACAGTCTCTTATTCTTCAACTTTTACTATGTCTGGTCGCAAGAAAGATGAAGTTTGGAAGCATTTCATTCAAAAGCAAAAGGAAGATAACAAATGTGCATGGGAACAATGCAAAGAGTGTAGTAATGAAATGCAAGGATTGGTAGCTAGAATGAAAAAAACATCATGAAACCTGCAATGCACGCATTGACGTTATATTTGAAGATCCTTCTCCCATGGAAAAACGTGCTAAAATTTGTAGGTCTTCAAAAAGCAATTAGAAATATCACGGTTCACAAATTTTAATTCAAGTGATGAAAAAAAGAAAATTGACATTTCAGTGGCTAAGTATTTTTACGCAACAAACACACTGTTTTGTCATGCTGATGACTCTGCATTCAAAAAGATGTGTTCAGATTTACGTCCAAGCTATAAACCGCCAAATCGGCAATGAATTGCTAGATGATGTGCATTAGCTGTGCATTTCAGATAAAAAGAAGTTATTGAAGGATCAATATGTTACATTAGCATTGGATGGGTGGTCAAACATCCATAATAAACCTATTGTCTGCTAACCTATTACCACTAATGGACAAACATTTTTTATTGAAAACATCTGATACTGGGTCCAGCAGTCACACATCTGAATACTTACGAATTGCTTGAAGCCTGCATTGTTGAGTTTTCAAATTTATATGAATTAAAGGTAAATATTTTCAAAAAAAATCTTCACGACTTTTATAGACCAACACAAACAATGTACGCTGAAGAATATAGTACAATACATACCAAGTTTTGAAATCAATTTATTATAAAAAGAAAAATGTAGTACATAAAGAATAAATCGCTAAATGCAAAAAGAATGTATCACGATTAAACCTCAAACTACAGTCACTATTTTTAATTTATTAAGCTCGTCTTACTATAGGGTGTCCAACATTAATTTTGTAACATTTTTAATTAAATCTACTAGCATACTGGGGTGATTGTAGCCTTTCCAGAATAAATGCTTGAATGAATATGTATAAATGCTATGTTCTTGAAATAGAATACGATTGGTTTTCTTACACGTTTTTTGTAGGTAAATTTAATTATCAATGTCTCAATTTTAAGTTTTTTGTGAGATTCTCAGTTATTGGCGCAGACACACCTTTGCCTAAACAGGGGGATATTATTGAATATATCTCGTGGTACCACAACAAAAAAAACAATAAAACAAACATGTACTCCATAAGTTGACTAATAAACAAAAGAAACAAATTTGTTCAAAGCTTCAACACAAAGCAGTCTGTTCAATAAGAAATATTAATAGGAATTCCAAGGACTACTGTTCATTGGACTACTTATTGCAATAAATTTCTCTACAGACATAAAAGTTCTGCTCCATTAGTTACTAATAAGTAATAAAATAATTTTGATCTGGCCAAGCAGCAGGACTACAATTAAAAAATTAAAATCTTTGAAAATAAATACAGTTCCTATTGAAGCAAATCCTCCAGCTGCACCATTTATTTGGTCTATTGAAAATTACTGGGGCTACTTAAAGGAGAAAGTGAATTATGATGGATGGTGTGTGAAGAACATAGTCATGCTAAAAAAGATGAATTAGAAAGTGAAGAATTCAAATCAACAATGAAATTGATCAGTCAACGAATAAAACTCGCTATAGAAAAGGGGTCCAGCAATTTATATGAATTCTTCAAGATTTCTGTGTTAGACAATTAATTATACACATGCTGAGGTTAGTTTCAATTTCAGAATATTTCACACTTTTTACATCATATTTAGAAAGTGACACAATTAATGTTCGACACACTTTAAAGTTACAAAATCACGTCACATCGCTAATTATCTCGATGGTTAAACGTGCGATTTTGCCAAAATGTGACAGATCACGCATGACTAATCATCTCGGCTAACCGTGGCCTAATGAGCAAGGCTACCCAATTTTGACCCAAAAATTACGATTTTTGATCTAACGATTGTTCCATTTTGACTTTAAGGTAAAAACTGGGAATTAAAGGGAAAATCAATATCATTTATCACTATTCATCTATTATCAGGAAGACTTCTCTATCATTTAGAACGTCAATAACACAAGGCTCTTCGTTATCTGCAATTTGTTCCACTTTACCCCGGGCGGTTGTCTCACTGGGCACTGGACATTTCAAATCTAGGAATAACTTCTGCATGCCAGGGCGTTTAATTTTTTCAATTGTATGGTTGCTGCCAAAAGTGCCTTCACTGCCCTTTCAGCAAAATCTTTATCAGGAGGAGCAATAAAGGTTTGCTATGATGTCTTGTCAATATGTCGCTTGTGGGTTGCCGAATTCCTATGATTTTGCATAAAAATGCATTTTCTTAACGAACTGATACATTGAACAGGGTGCAAAACAGTTTGCCCCTTAGGGTACAAATAAACTCAGTTGCAAAGTTGCGCACAATTTCTATAATCTTCATCTTGTCGGGTTTAACATGCTTAAGCATCATCCTGTACAACTATTAACGCAACCAATTTTTAAGAAGTGATTGTATACATTTGACTTTATTTCAGAAATTGCCATTATTACTTTATTTTTGAAAAGTGTTGAGTTTGACTTTATTTTGACAGTATTGATCTTATTGATTTTTGATACGCCGTAGCAATAAGCAATTGATAGCAAATACATTTTCGTTATAATGGCAATACTAAAAGATTCACAAGTTTTATCGGGATCTTCAACTTATAAACTGGGCTGAAACTGAAATAGAAAATACTGCTGCATTTCAAGAGCATTCAAAAATAACAGCAGAATTAACAAATTAACTTTATGCCATTTTGGTAAATTCTTTCATTGTCTTAATTAATGAAAATTAGGTTCCTGTTTTGATTTAAATTTTAGTTTTATAAAGTGTTTGAACAACAAAATATTCAATAGATAAAAGAAAGTTCATTATATAGTCGTGAAAAAATAATAAAGAATATATTTAACCATTAAATAATTATTGAAATCATTGAACTATAATTACCTTGATTAAGAAGATTAGAAAAATTGATGTAAAACACGCGATCCTAAATTATTTTTAATGAAATATCAATAAAAATAAATAAACTTTAAACAGTAAATTCAATGTTTTCACATCTTGGAAGTTTCCCAAATTCGTATTCTCGGGCATATTCGAGAGTTGATATTTTCCCGAATGCCTCACATCTACAAAATTTGAAATTTGGTTACATGACTCGGCAGTTGCTAAGTTATACTAAAATAAGTTTCACGATTCTACTTAAATACTAGAACCGTTTCAAATCCTAGACAATCTGGGCACAAGGTATTACTTCAACTCTTCAAAACACGGAAATAATGTCTATGCATGAACACTTTATTCAACATTCCATTCCACAGTAACAGAAATGAAATTGGTTCTTTAATTGAATTTTCATAGACAAATATATATATTTAATGGCTTAGAAAGTCAAAGAAACGCCCAACATTACAATAAAGTTCACAAAATGTCCATTTGCCTGAATCTGAACAAAGATGCGTGATTAATGTGAGTTAGTCCACAGACCACACCTTTGAATCTGATGAAATTATTGAGGCTAAGGAAAATGATTTATTGAGGTTAAATATTTCGAATAGCATCGAAACTATCTCCAATGTGAGACAACAATGTGGACCTAACGGGTTATTTACTAATGGTGCAAACGATAGTAATTCTGCTGTCTTATGGTAAATCTTTCAACTGCAAATTTCCCAATTTCGAGTTAATCCTATAATTTGTTTCCTCTACACAATCTATTGCTTCGTATGGCATACCAATTTACAGGGTGTTTAATGTCCGGAATTTTTCATGGGAAATAGCGTAACTACCATCAGTAAAATTTAAAATTATAGCAAAAAACCTGAAGAACGTGTAAGTGGAGTTACCATATAAGTTTTTTAGATAAGATGTTTTACCTTTTGGCGGCAGAATTGGTCACTTTTTTGATTTCTGGAAAGTTCTGATAACATAAACAGTTTGAATAAGCAAAAATTATATGACTTGGTACGGGTATACGTATGCACGCGAGTATGGTAAGTGCAGTACTCCGGGGATAATGATGGTGGGTGATTGTGATAAAATATTTCCTGCAAACCACCACTGATTAATCCCGTGTTTTTATTTAAATAAACTGCCTTTGTTTCTGATGCACTCTGTCTTGATGACAGCTATTACTTAAGAAAGTGTAACTAAAAATGATCAACAACGCATGGCAACCATAAAGGCGTTTATATTATGTCACTTTCTTTAGATGTGAAGTTGAAAGTTATGTATTCTACGTGCTAAAAGTGGGATTGTAAAGACTTCAGCTAATACATACACATCATACAAAAATGGTTGACACGATTTTGAAAGTCCTTATCATTTTAAAATGCGAAGACAGAATTGCAGACTGACTTGACCCTCTAACCGGTCAATATTGGTAGATAAAAGCATGATTTTCTATATATAGCGGCATTTTGCGAGTCAGAATTTTCTTTATTGTCCAAATTTCGATGTCAAAGTTTGGTAACAACAAAATTGTCTTCATATTATTTTTTGTAATAACTTGAAGTAGAGTTCCATATATTGGATTTATGGTATTTATGTATATTTGCAATTAAAGTACATATACATACAGCGACTAATTGGCTGAATTTTGACTGCTACTGCCTAATACCGCACTAAGTTTTAAGTTTATTGGCATGTCAATAAACAAGTCCTATCAGCCGGTAAAGGATTTCTTGACACAGCTAATATTTTGATGTATAGAATGCATATCACATTGTTTTACATTGAATGTGCTTTCAGTTCTGGAAATAGAAATCATTCCAGTTTCCGCATCTCGGCCGTATTCGTGATACCAGCCTCAAAGGCCAAATCTGAGCTCAAAGTGAAATAATATCAAATCTGTTATTTTCTTCTAGAAGAGCTGATTTCGGATCAAAAACTGCATTCATTACGTTCAAAATAATATTTTCTTCCCCTGTTGAGAATTGCGAACTTGCAATTAAATTAAAGTGGATGATATTCATTGGGTTGTATTTTACGTATAACATTTATGGTATCAAGAGTGGTTGCATTGTAAACAACTTGATTCAGAAATATACATGAATAATTGTATNGTAAAATAATATCAAATCTGCTTCTTTTTTCTAGAAAAGCTGATTTCAGATCAAAAACTGCATTCATTACGTTCAAAATAATATTTTCTTCCCCTGTTGAGAATTGCGAACTTGCAATTAAATTAAAGTGGATGATATTCATTGGGTTGTATTTTACGTATAACATTTATGGTATCAAGAGTGGTTGCATTGTAAACAACTTGATTCAGAAATATACATGAATAATTGTATATTTTATTGTAGTCCATATAAAGTGTGTATTGTAATAATAGATAATACAATTGTAATGGGGTTGTTTTATTTCAACTTCGTAGTTTTGTCATTTATACACGTTGAAGGACATTAGAAGTTAAATATATACTTAAAAACTTACACATGTTACAACCTCCAGTAGTCTCTCTGACCAACAATCATTTTGAATTTGAAAACCATCAAATGCGATATAACCATTCTCATTAAGAAAAAATTGCAATAATCCATTTTCAATCAATAGGCGATTGCTAATGTCTAAATATGCCAAAATAAACAAAATTGAAAATTAGATATAACATGAAAATTTCGAGGAATTATATTAGAAATTATCTTAAATAATGCATAGCAGCCAGTTGTAATAAAATTGTGTAATTATGTAGATGTAATACGGCCGTTTATTGGTTAAGTTAGATTCTATAGTGGCAATAAAATTATTGCGTTTCACATCCGTGACTGCTAGCCATGCCAAAATAAACTCTTCAAACTTCAAGTAATGATATTACTTCTCAACTACTCAGGTCCGTTTCCGAAATTCGTTACCACATTTTAATGGTTCAACAGTGAGATGAACTCTCCTCAACGTATAATTCACAAAGTTTTACCAGTTTTGTAAGCCACAGCAAAATACTAAATCGCCGTTTGGACCTTGTCATCAGCGTAGTATTGATATGAACACATTTTTGGAAATTTGGACGTATAAGACCTCTCCATAAAACAAACTCCTCACCTCAGTAGATGCTCTACTAAACATCAGCATATATTCATACGTCACATTCACTTTTATATGACTGATCTCGAATGATCTCTTTTCTCTGAAGCATAACTTAATTTCCTTCCACAATCTCATATGTTCTTCAAATTCTGGGTTACCACTATTCATTTAATTGCTTTAGAAGAATCCTCATTGCATTTAACTACATATGCTAACATAAATTTTTGTTCGATTTCATCAAAACTATATTTTGCACTCAAATTTTTAAATGCCGCAGAAACCTCTCAAAATACTCTTTTCTTCCAAATAATCTATATTTCTATTCATACTCTTTCATCTCTCGCCTTTGAAGAAGTTGTATATAATGCCATCATTATGTTGTGAGTTTTTATATGTGAAAATCTTAAAATACTTCCTTTGCAATTTTCACTCGTAGAAATTGCTTATTTGAAAGAGACCTTCTTTCATTTACAACTTATATTCAATTCAAAAAGACTTTCCACTTTAATATTTTGGACTTAAAAATATCACGCCAGTCACTTTATGATGATTGTAGATTAATTACGTCCCGTGATTATCAGGAACGATTAATCATTAAACAATGCTTCATTCTTCGTTCTTTAGAACAGCGAATTTGATTGGTATGCAAAACAAGAACAGCAACAATTGAAGACAGTACCACCTATGATAAAATTTATGCCCCTTAAAATAAAATTGGAGCTTTTGCCAGTAATTAACGTTAGCGTAGATAATAATGAAAACCTATTATTAATCAGTTGCTACTCTAGCGGAAGTTAATCCTGTGAATCTGACTGACTTTAAACATCTAAGACATTATACAAAAGAAATAAAAAAGTCTTATATGCAGATTTTTATCGAAATTTTTACAGACAGAAGAAGTACATTCTGATAGCAACTATAATTTATATCATTTGTGGAAATTTATCACGTAACGTGATATACAATGAGAAATTTCTTTAATATTCTGAAATTCTAAAATTGCGATATTTGCCTGCAATCTATCATATATATATATATAT